>CM008280.1:30185199-30233779 GCA_002319775.1 Fagopyrum tataricum
TCCAGATTCATACATATGCCACAACATACACATATAAACATCAATCCTACAATCAATCATCTAATCCTAAGCTAAGGAAGAAGAAGAAGCAAAAGAAGAAGGAAGAGAAGAAGGAGAAGAAGACTTACCACTGCTGAAGGTCTATGCAGGCAAAAGCATAAGCACTACTCAGCTGGCTTCACAAGCTCAGCAACCACAACTAGCATCAACAACCACACAACCACACACAACTCTACCAACTCAAGGAAAAACCAACTCAAGCTCAAGGAGAAAGAAGAAGAAGCAAGAAGGACGTGAACCTAGATTGGAAATGTGAGGAAACCCTTGCTCAGCAAGGTGGAACGAAGAAGGTAAAGAAAGGTAAAGCATAAGTCAAAAGAGTCAACAAAACCGGCTGCAGCCGCCGGAAACCGCATGGGCGGGTTTCCTGGCCGTAGGGGCGGAACAACAGGGGAGCCGCAGGGGCGGCCTCACAGACCCGCGGGGCGGCTAAGACCAAAACTCACTCCAAAAACTAAGGCTCTTACACCTCACCCCCCTAAAAACAAGTTTCGTCCCGAAACTTGTAAAATCCTCAAACCACTCGGACTCACAAGCCAAGGTACAACTCTCTCTATGACCTCAACATAAGCATGGAGGGAACTATCCACTCCAGCAGCAAACTATACTGTCCAAGGCTTAGAGGGAAACCATCTCTAGCCAAACCATAACATATCCCAATAGCATGGAGGAAAGAGCCATCTCCAGCTATAAACAAAAATCATACTAGCACAATAAGATCTAATAAGATCATAATCACAACAAGCTAGCATGAAATAACATATCATAGCATATAAGCACATAAGACTCACTAAGCTAGTACTAAGATCTACTCGGTGATCCTACTGGTGCACCTATCTCGGCATAGAACTCTGGATAGTTCCTCTGGATACTATCCTCAGTCTCCCATGTAGCCTCCTCAAGTCCTCGTCTCGACCACTGTATCCTAAGCATAGGTATGTCCTTCGAACGCAGGCGTCTCATACCTCGTTCTAGGACTGCTATCGGATGCTCAACAAAAGTGTGGTCCGGCTCAACCACCAAATCCTCATAACTTATGATGTGTCTCGGATCTGGTATATACTCCCTCAACTGAGACACGTGAAATACAGGGTGAACACCCTCTAATCTCGGAGGCAAGGCTAATCTGTAAGCTGCACTCCCAACCCGATCCAGAATCTCGAACGGTCCGACATATCGGGGGCTCAACTTCCCCTTAATGCCAAAACGCCCAACACCTCGTGTCGGGGACACTCTCAGCCACACATGGGCCCCAACTCTGAACTCTAGAGGTCTACGCCTCCTATCAGCATAAGAGTTTTGACGGCTCCGTGCAGTTAGCATACGCTCTCTGATCAATGCTACTCGAGCCATATCATGCTGAATCTGATAAGGTGCTAAACCACTGACACTGCTCTGCTCATCCCAGCATAATGGGGTACGACATCTCTGTCCATACAGTGCCTCATATGGGGCCATCCCAATAGATGCATGCCAGCTGTTGTTGTAGGAGAACTCAACAAGTGGGAGATGATCCGTTCACACCTGTCCCCAATCCAACACACAAGCTCGCAGCATATCCTCCAGCGTCTGAATGGTCCTCTCTAACTGACCATCTGTCTGAGGATGAAACGCAGTCGTGAAGTGCAAACTCGTCCCCAGGGCAGTCTGAATCTGCTGCCAGAACCTCGAGGTAAACCGTCCATCTCTGTCAGAGACGATCGTCCTCGGTACACCATGGAGTCTCACTATCTGCCTAGTGTACTCCTCTACTAATCTGCTCACTGGCCACGTCTCTCGAATAAGGAATGAAACGTGCCGTCTTCGTCAGTCTGTCCACTATGACCCAAATGGCATCAAAACTCCGGCTCAGCCTCAGTCCAGTCACAAAGTCCATGGTGACATCCTCCCACTTCCTCTGTGGAACAGGAAGCGGATGGAGCTCACCTCCAGGTCTGAAATGCTCGATCTTGACCTGCTGGCAGGTCGCACACTGTGAACTACAAATCTGGCTACATCGGGCTTCAGCCCTCCCCACCAATATATACGTCTCAGATCCTGATACATCTTACTCGTACCTGGATGTACCGAGTAAGGTGTACAGTGAGCCTCCTGTAATATCCTCTGTCTCAGCTCTGTATCAGCAGGTACACAGACGCGACCACGGCGTCTCAAAACTCCATCTGCTCCTAGCAGGAACTGTGGTGCCTCATCCCGAGACATCCTATCTCTGATCCTCTGTAAAGTCGGGCAGGTCTCCTGTTTCTGTCGGATCTCATCCAACAGATCAAGAAGAACCTCTAATGTACGCAGCTGGGCATCCTCATCAGGAAACTGGATGTCCAGCTCTAGCCAGATCAAGTCTCTCTGCAACTGATGCATGAACTGTCAGTCTCGCAATCGCCTGCTCTCGAGGCGTCTTCCTTCTCAGGGCGTCAGCGACTACGTTCGCCTTCCCCGGATGATACAGGATCTCTAGATCAAAATCCTTGATCAGCTCAAGCCACCTACGCTGGCGGTTATTCAATTCCCGCTGCGTGAAAATGTACTTCAGGACTCTGATGGTCTGTGAAGATCTGACATGTAACACCATACAGGTAATGTCTCCAAATCTTCAATGCATGAACTACCGCTGCCAACTCCAGATCATGAGTCGGGTAGTTCTCTTCATACGTCTTCAACTGTCGAGACGCATATGCAATCACCCTACTTCTCTGCATCAACACACATCCCAAGCCTAGATTGGATGCATCACTGTATACTACGAAATCCTCAGTACCCTCTGGCTGTGCCAAAACAGGAGCAGAAGTCAGACGTCTCTTCAGCTCCTCAAAACTCTGCATACACTGATCAGACCACACAAACCTGGTAGTCTTCCTCAGCAAACTCGTCAGTGGACGGGCAATCACAGAAAATCCCTCCACAAAGCGTCTGTAATAACCGGCTAGGCCAAGAAAGCTACGTACTTCCTTGACGTTTGTCGGTGTCGGTCATGCAGCTACTGCCTCTATCTTCGCCGGATCAACCTTGATCCCCTCGGCGGATACAATGTGACCCAGGAATGCTACCTCGGGCATCCAAAACTCGCACTTAGAGAACTTTGCATAAAGTTCTCTATCCCGCAAAACCTGCAATACAGTCCTCAGATGTCCTGCATGCTCCTCACTGCTACGAGAATATACCAGAATGTCATCAATGAAAACCACCACAAACTGATCCATGAAGTCGATGAAGATACTGTTCATCAACTCCATAAAGACGGCTGGGGCATTCGTAAGACCAAATGGCATCACTACAAACTCGTAGTGGCCATATCTGGTCCGGAATGCTGTCCTGTGCACATCCTGCTCCCTCACCCTCAGCTGGTGATACCCGGAACGCAAGTCAATCCTGGAGAACACAGTCGCTCCCTGTAGTTGATCTAACAAATCATCAATTCGCGGCAGTGGATACTTATTCTTGATGGTCACCTTGTTCAGCTCTCTGTAATCAATACACAGTCTCAGCGATCCGTCCTTCTTCCGTACGAAGAGGACAGGTGCTCCCCATGGGGACACGCTAGGGCGAATGAAGCCCTTCTCAGCCAACTCCTCGAGTTGCTTCTTCAGCTCCAACATCTCAACAGGCGCCATCCGATATGGAGCCTTCGAGATGGGTCTCGTACCAGGCTCTAACTCGATACTGAAATCCACACTCCTCTGAGGCGGCAAACTGGACGGCTCAGCAAAGACATCAGTAAACTCACAGACCACTGGGATATCCTCTAACACTGGACTCTCCCCCTCCTTCATGGCATAACACCAGAAGGCCTCACAACCCTATGCAATCAGTCTAGCTGTCTGTATAGCACTGATAATTGTGCCTACCTTTCCAAGGTCCCAACCTCGGAAAACCTCTATCTGGCCTAACTCGGTAGAGAGGGTAACAGTCCTCCTACCTACATCTAAGACTGCAGAATGTCTAGCCATCCAATCCATACCTAGTATAACTTCCTCATGCTCTAACGGCATGACAAAGAAGTCAACTAGTAACACACGAGTCCCTACAGAAATGGGACAACCGTGAATCTCACGGGTACCTCTGACCCTACCACCATCGGGTAACCCTATAATAAAGGGCATCCCCTCAACTGTATCTAAACTCAGACGCTCTACACAGGCATCAGAAATAAAAGAATGCGTAGCACCAATATCAAATAAAATTCTAACAGGTAAACCATGAATCAAAATGGTACCTGTAGAAGTAGGTGCAGCTGGCTCCTCTGCACTCCTCAGCTCAAAAACACGGCCCTGTGGGCCTCTGGTATCAGTGGTGCCCCCACCACGGCCTCTGCCTCTACTCGGCCCAGGAGCAGATCCTTGAGTCGTAGGGCGATCCGGGACCCTCTGTTGTCCCTGACTCTGCTGCTGCTGCTGAGGTGGTCTCTGTCCACCTCCTGCTGCACTAGCAAGAGAAGAATCCTGTTGTGATGAAGCTCTCCCTCGTCTACAGAAGGTAGCTCTATGACCACGTTGGCCACAAGTGAAACAGGTCACCGGCTGCCTAGTACACTCTGACCTCATATGTCCATACTCGCTGCATTTGAAGCACTGCACTCCCTTATCTGCACCCGGTGCAGATGGAGGACGACTCTGGCGACTCTAGCCTCGCCTTGAACCAACAGCTCCACCAGTACCACTGGTCTGACCAGTCCTCTGTCTCTTCTCAGACCCTCCGGTCTGAGAAGCTCTCCTCTGGCTAGCTCTCTCCCTCTCGTAGTCAGAAGATCGGTCCTGATAGTCGACCAAGGTCTCACAGTAAAAACCCGCCATGTAGGTACGGGTAGTATCCCTCAGACGTCGGGAAAAAAATACACGTGCTGATCTACAGCAGGTGCAGCTGGGCCCAGCAATGCCAGCTCCTCCTGGTATCTCCGGATGGCCTCTGAGACCGGCACATCCTCGAACCCAGCCTCAACAAAGTCTCGCAGTTTCTCCCTCCTCAAAGAGGCAAGGCAGAAACGCTCTCGGATCAGAGTCCTCATCTGCTCATAACTAGTAACCTGTGCTCGCACAGACCTCCACCAGTGTTGTGCCAAATCTTTGAACAAGGTTTGCACCAGCTCAATCTACCTATCAACTAGACATCTAATAGACTCCAGAGTTGAGCCTACATGTCCTATCCATAGTTCCACCTCTAGCCCCACTTTCCCTGTGAAAGGGGGTACTCCCATCTGATGAAAAGCCTTCAACCAAGTGTCTGGTCTAGGCCCTCTATGCTCCTCTGTAGCCCGAGCAATCTCAGCCGCAGGTACCTGTACAGCTAGTACCTGAGTAATAGTGTGGGACCTCTCAGATGGTCCCTCCTGTGATGGCAGATCCGGAGCATGCCTACCTGTCCTGGAGGCCTCCTCAACACGTCTGATATAAGCCTGAAACTCTGATCTATCCATAGAGACACGCTTAGAATCACCAGACTAGGCTTTGTGTGGCCCTTGTCCCTCAGCTGCCCCGTTCCCAGTCTCAGGAACGACGCTCTCAACAACCTCCTCATGTATCTCTCCCGCATGTGAACCGTCAGCAGGAGTCCTACCCCGTCCTCTACCTAGAGGGGGTCTACCTCTACCTCCTCTTGCTGCAGGTAAGGCTCTAGTCTGAACCATCTGCAGAAGACGTAAACCTATCTTAGAAGGCTATATATATGCCATATGTATACATATATCACAGATCAATAACAGCAGAATATCTATATGTATCTATATTGTTGAGGTCTTCAGAGGGGTGATGGCTCCCGTACACGGTATCCCAAAACATTTGTACTCATTTCAAAACCAAAACCTTTTGTAAAGTCAAACCCCTATCTTAGAAGGCTCTAGTCTGATTACTAGTGCCATTGTTGTCAACCTAGGCTCTGATACCACCTTTGTAACACCCCAAATCCGCAGGACTCGGAGTGCTACTGGGCTAGGATCTCACAATGGATCCTGACCCTAGCCTGACAACAATTTCACTGATCTTACAACAAGGCACCGATAGATTAAAACAAAACATGAAACTGATATATATATATATATATATATATATATATATATATATATATATATATATATATATATATATATATATATATAGATCAAAAGGTAATACAATATACCGCTGAATACAAACAAACCAAACTGTACATCAAAATAACCCATATCCCCGATACCACCCCAGTGTACGGAGCCCTCAGCGGATCACCCACTCTGGATCACTCTGCAGCTCTCCTATCCTGCAAAGTCTCTACAACACGGTATGAAACCGTTAGCTAACCATACACAAATATAGGAAGATGCTAGAGCACAAACACACATCAGAAATCGCGGGGAGTGGTGACTTCTGGCAACAAATACACAAATATAGGAAGATGCTCAAAGCCCTAACCGGCAATTTCATATCATACTCATCAACATCCGAATCCTAGCATGCTACTACCGCTCAACTAGGAAAGGAAAGGATCTACCTAGCTTTAGGTAGACCCGGGACAAAGCGCACCTGCGTAACAAAGGGGCGCAGGGGCGGAGGCAAGCAACCGCGGGCGCGGCGGAACGTAGCCGCGGGGGCGGTGACAAGGGACTCTGGCAAACGCAGGCACACCGTTGGCACGACGCGGGCGTTGTGACACGGTAACCGCGGGGGCGGTGACTTCTGGACGTGGGGGCGGCGACAATGCAGAATGAAACCTCGCGGCTTCTTTTTAACTCTTCACTTGATCAATCACGTCTACTCTCTTCCAGATCATACATAGGTCACAACATACACATACATACATCAGTCCTACATTCAATCATCTAATCCTAAGCTAAGGAAGAAGAAGAACAAGAAAGAAAGAAGAAAGAATGAAGAAGCAAGGAGGAAGATGCTCACCACAGCTGTGGTTAGCTCAGGTACGGATCACCAACAACTTACTGGCTTCCAAGCACAGCAATACTCACCATCATCAACCACAAAAGCCACAACACATCCAAACTCAATCCAAACTCTTCCAAACCAAAACAAGATCAAGAGGGAACAAGGGAGAAGCAAGAAGGACGTGAACTGGATTGGAAAGTATGAGAAAACCCTTGCTCAGCAAGGTGAAACGAAGAAGGTAAAGAAGGGTAAAGCGTAGGTCAAAGAGTCTACAAAACCGGCTGCAGCCGTCGTAACCCGCAGGGGCGGCATACGTGCCCGCGGGTGCGGCTAGGCCAATCTCGGCCAAAGGAAATCTCGGCTAAGGACGGAACTCGGTCCGAAAGAAAAGGCTCTCACATGAACCATCGATTGTGGAGGGTCGGAGTCGTTGGTTACGTAGGTTTACACTCGCGGATATGGCGGATGTGAGGAATCGACTAGACGGCTAGGGAAAACAATCTACTATATATAATACTAAAACAGAAGTGAATAAGTCCACTTGTCGTCCTCACATTAAGCCACATAAGCTTTTGCCACTTGGCAACACCATATTACGCCACGTCGGATTTTGCACGTGTCATTATCACATTAAACCGTATATTTTGTTATTTTGATTATGGAAGATATTTCCAACTTTGACTTGCTTATTTTATCTTCACTCAAATCTTTATTTTAAACAATGACCAAAAATAAACTATTGACCTAATATTTAAATATATTAAGAAAAAAATCCATATATCTTAATTATAGTGCATAATATTCCTTAAATTATATTTTTTTTATTTAATATTTCAAAATTCTGTAATTGTAATTTGTTGTTGTTTTTCTTACATAGTTTTGTTATTGTTTCATTTTAAATTCTCAATTTTTAGATACATATATTCCTTCTTTTACATTAATATCATTTAAAATTATATTTTTATAAGGATCGCAATACATTATTTACGGTTAAAAAAATTTAGTTCAAATTTTACAAATTCCGTACAAGGTACGGGTACTAAACTAGTTTTGGCTGGGAGAAAACCCTAACTAGCAATTGAGGGATTGTATATAGCTTCAAAAATTCTATTTACCCTTATACCCTTTATTTATTTATTTATTTTAGATTAGGGAAAATAGAGGAGCCTATTTTGTTCCTAGTTTACAAAAAGGTCTTCACAACCCTATTATTCTCAAACTTTTTTCGGACAATTGGACCATATTAGTTTTGTAAATACGTTAAAAATTGTAGACTTGTAGTACTCGATATTTTTCTAAGTTTGTATATTTTAGGGTTAAGGCTAAGTGAAAGTTTACCCGTTCTGTTTTTATTGTTCGCCACATAACCAATGTTGAATAAACGATCTCCACCCGTTTGTTTTAACCGATTTTCATTTGATATTTGATAACCTTGAAAATTTGTGTTTCATAATCGGTTAACAACAATATTATATTCATATGTGTGCTCCCATTTCATTATATTTTGATTAAAATATTTTTTTGTAATAAATACAATTTTAAAAAGTATCCTTACGTTGTAATTTATAAAATTGTCTATACAAACACCTCAATTTAAGTTTTAATTATTTATATTATAATCATTTTTAGTTTGTATATAAAAAATAAAAGGTGAATTTACTTCGGAAAAACCTTCAAATTATATTACAAAAAATAATAAATAAATAAAATCACGTTAAAATTGACCGGTTAAGAAACAAAAACGGGTGAAAACACATGTCTAGTGACATTGAATAGTATTTGACCAAATGACAATTAATTTAGTGGCATATGCCATTTTGACCCAATGAGTGAACTTGCTCTAATAGTTAGTATTATTTCGAGTCATATTATTGTGTACAAATATAACGTGACTCAAAATATACTTTAATTTGAATTCTATTTAAGATACAAAATATAAAATATTTTGGATTAAACAATGACTTAGAAAATATTTATCATATAAGTCTTATAAATAGGATGTAACACCCCAAATCCGTAGGACTCGGGATGCTACTGGGCTAGGATCTCACAATGGATCCTGACCCTAGCCTGACAACAAGTTCACCGAATCTTACAACAAGGCACCAATACATTAAAACAAAACATAAAACCGATATATATATATACATCAAAAGGTAATACAAAGTATCGCTGAGTACAAATAAACCACACTATACAACAAAAAGGTCCCCATAACCCCGATAACGCCCCAGTGTATGGAGCCCTCAGCGGATCGCCCACTCTGGATCACTCTGCAGCTCTCCTATCCTGCAAAGGATCTACAACACGGTATAAAACCGTTAGCTAAAAAATACACATACATAAGAGATGCAGAGCACAAACACACATCCAATAATACTAAACACGTCAACATGATATCACACATTTACCCGGTTCATTATCTTTATAAAGTCCAACAATCAACTCGTATATATATCCATATAAACATATGTGACACGAGGAATATATAATCCTCGCCTCTGGGTCCAATAGCCAGTTGGAATGGTGCCTGGAACACCTCCCCGTGTACCCTAAGGAAATGGAGAGTGCCCGAACCGTTTACCAGGTCTGGCCTGCCTACAGAGAACCTCCCAGACTCCCGGCGGGATGAAAGGGCAAGTTATCACGGCCCTACAATGGGCAAGCAATATATCATAGGTCGGTGACCATCATAACGCATGCTATCAAGCATATACCACACACACCACTCATGCACACATCCAATATAGAGATGGCAACTAAGTAAGTCCCACGGACTTACCTCAACCTCAAAGTCGTCTCAACTCGATCAATCCTCAAACATGGTCCACTCCACTCTGGAGGATAACACTGCCTAGCAACAAGGCATAACGAAACATACTCATCAACTATCTATCCTCAACATATACCTAGCATGCTACTACCGCTCATACTAGGAAAGGAAAGGATCTACCTAACTCTAGGTAGATCCGGGACAAGACGCACCTGCGTGACACAAGAGACGCAGGGGCGGAGCAAGTAACCCGCAGGCGCGGCGGAACTCAGCCGCGGGCGCGGTGACAAAGGACGCAAGCAACGCAGGCAAGGCGCTGGCGCGGGCGTTGCGGCACGGCTTCCGCAGGGGCAGCGGCTTTCAGGCGCGGGGGCGGCGTCTGTGCAGAACGTGAACCCGCGATTCCTCTTCGGCTCTTCTCGTGATCAAATCACGTCTTTATCATTCCAGATTCACACACATACATATACATACACATTCCAACATCAAACTATATCCAATCATCTAATCCTAAGCTAAGGAAGGAAGAACAAGGAAAAAGAAAGAAAGAATAAGCAAGAGAGACATACCATAGCTGTGGCCTAAGCACGAAATTGCTCCAAGACACCACCTCTACTTGCTCTCAAGCTCAACAACAACATCATACCACATCATCATCATCATCATCCACACACAACTCTATCAACTCTAAGGAAGAAAGATCAAGCTCAAGATGGAGAGAAGGAGAAGCAAGGAGGACGTGAAAGGCTGGATTGGAAAGTGAAGAAGGAAACCCTTGCTCAGCAAGGAAAAGAAAGAAGTAAGGCAAAGGGTAAAGCACGGGTCAAAGGAGTCAACAAAACCGGCTGCAACCGCCGGAAACCGCAGGGGCGGGTTTCCTGGCCGCAGGGGCGGAACAACAGAGGAGCCGCAGGGGCGGCCTCACAGACCTGCGGGGACGGCTAAGGCTAAACTAGCTCCCAAAGACTAAGGCTCTTACATAGGATCACACTTGTTATTTTCTCAAAATATCACTATTTTATTATTTGTCTATTCATTATATATGTTTAATAACTCACGATAAGTCTAAATGAAATAAAATTCTACAAATCTAAAAATACACTATTTTTACCTTTTAAATACATTTTAATTTTTATACAAAAGTTCATGTGTTCTTTTTCTAAAATAATCTATTAGGTTTATGTATCAAACTTAAATTTTAAGTTATCAAAAATTACAATATATTAACTACTCCCTCGGTCTCTTTTTTTAAGTCCTTTGAAACTAATGCACAAGATTAAAGAGAAAACTAAATTAACCTAGATTGCCTTAAAAGTAGCATTATCATCATTTCAATTCATTAATTATTTCTACTCTTATTTAGCATGGATTAAGGAGTAATATTGCATTATTCTTTGATTGTTTACCAAATATGTTTGCTACTAGGATAGAAAGAGCAAGTCCTTAAAATTTTCAAATGGAGCCAAATATAAAAAAATTTAAATCATCCACAAAATGCTATTGTAATTTGCGTGATAATTTTTGTTGGAGCCAAAATTAAAATTGGCCATTCTCACAATGTATATATATGAATCATAGTAAACAATTAAATACTCATATGAAAAGTTCACCATGAGTAATATGATACCTTACAAAATTTTGATCTCAACATGCTCTTGTTTAGTGATGATAGTACAAATTACAGAGAAGAAATTTCCCTCAATGAGACTAACTTCAGTAATCTACATGTAGAAGTCAAGGTCGAGGACGAAGACGATGGTGAAATTCCAATAATTATATCCGCTCGTATTCACAAGGGACCTTATTGATCGATTTAAATGTCGACTCAGATCAAGGGGTGGAGACGCCATTGTTGGAGGTTGTTGTAGAACAATTATTTGAAGAGGTCGAAGAAGAAGAAGAAGAAGCTCCGAACCCGGGTAATTAACTTAAGATTGCTTTTTAAAAATTACTCATTGAACTAGGTTATGTGGAACAATATTTCATGTACCATTCTTTGTCTGATTGGATAAGTGAAATAAGAAACTCCACAATCAAACAACTCAAATGTGTGACAAAAGTCCGAATTTTATATTTGACCAAAATTAAGTAGGTTATTAATGAACATAATAAAGTAGGTTAATTGACCAGAATGAAGTAGGTTATTGCCAAATTAACAATATTTCATGTACCATTCTTCTTTATGTGCATTTTATGAACAAAATGTAGTTTTCTTTGCTTTATTTTATCCGTTAAGGGACAACATGGATTAGTTAAATTGTTACCTCTAGCTTCACTTCAACGAAGTAGGTTTTTGTTGAATTGTTGCTATTTTAATTTGTAGAAAACTCTCACCTAATAGAAACCAGTAGTAGAAGACAACACATCCCAAATGAGCTAAGATGGGCAATTTACAATGCTTTGGTGTCTAGAAGTGTCAATGGAAAGTTAAAAGAGACACTACAACCAAAGAGGTATCGAAATTATTTTCCGTTTCACTAAGAACCGTGCAAAGGATTTGGAAGCGGGCAAAAGATACAACAAGTGACGTATTTGTCGACATGCCGCATAGGAGAACTGGAAATTGTGGCAGGAAGAAGATCAAATTAGTTTAAATCAAATGACTGATATCCCTCTACATCGGCGAACAACTTTAAGGTCACTTGCGGCAGCTTTTGGTGTTATTTGTGCAACCTTACATAGGCGTTTAAGGAAAGGTCTCCTTCGACGACACTCAAATGCCATCAAACCTTTTCTGCGGGAGGAAAATAAATTGGCACGTTTGAGGTTTTGTTTAGATATGCTAGACCTAAATAGCATGCCACAAGAGCCTAGATTTGTTAATATGTACAATGTTGTGCATATTGATGAAAAATGGTTCTACATGGCTAAAAAATCAGAGAAGTACTATTTGCATCCCGCTGAAGAAGAGTCACTACGCACCTGTCAAAGCAAAAACTTTATTGGAAATGTGATGTTCTTAGTTGCTATGGATCGTCCAAGATTCGATGATAATGGAAATGAAGTGTTTTCTGGAAAATTGAAGTCTTCCCCTTTCTCGATAGACAACCAACCCAAAGACGGAGTCGTAATAGAGAAGCCGATACCATCGAGTTAAGCCAATAACTTCGGTAAAAAAGAGACGGTGAGAGCATATTTGATTCAAAAAGTTATACCGGCAATTCAAGCTAAGTGGCCATTCGCAAAAACATATTTGACATTCGAATAGTATGTCAACCACCAAACTCATTGGATTTAAATGTTTTAGATCTCGGTTTTTTCAATGCCATCCAATCTTTACAACATAAGGAATGCCAAGAGACCTTTGAAGAGCTTATCCACGCTGTTGAGAAGTGTTTTCATGAGTACCCTTCTAACAAGGTGAATCGTGTGTTTCTAACTCTACAATTATGCATGCAAGAGATCATGAAGATTGGAGGATCCAATAAATATGGTATCCCACACATGAAAAATGATGTTCTAGAAAGATTAGGTTGCCTCCCAACACAAATACCTTGTGATTATTGTCTGATTGAAAGTTTTAGGAATTTGTTATCTTAATAGAGTATTGTATCATATTGAGACATAATTTATTATTTTTTCACTCTTTATTTACAGCTAAATAGAGTACCATATTGAGACATAATTAGTTTTAAGTAAACTAAAAAAAGGCATTAGAACCTTGCGTATACATGGATTAAAAAAATTAAAAAGATCAAGGATGCAATGAAGAATATGTATGATATTCGAATAGCTTAATAGATCGAGTATTGTATACATGGATCATGTAATGTTGTCTCCCTATAATCTTTATCAAGAAATGTCGAATGACCATCTTTTAACCAATGAGGAGAATGATTTCATTGTCTTATCTAATCATTAGTGGTTGGTCATGTTCATACAAGCCTGATGGAACCAAGAAGGCATATGTTTGTCTAACTCAAATCATGTAATGTTGTCTCCCTATAATCTTTATCAAGAAATGTCGAATGACTATCTTTTAACCAATGAGGAGAATTATTTCATTGTCTTATCTAATCATTAGTGGTTGATCATGTTCATACAAGCCTGATGGAACCAAGAAGGCATATGTTTGTCTGACTCAAATCATCTAAAAATTGAATTTTATCACAAATATTAGAAAATATGATTGTCATCAATAAAGTAGGCATTTTCTTAAGTCAAAAATTACTCCAACATTTAAACAACTAGATGCTTAAGCTATAAACCAAACTAAATACTCTCATTCTAATAATATTTCGGGAGCAAAGCCTTGAGTATCATCGTCTTCATCCGTCTCACGCCTTCGTCAGTATCATCTTCATCGTCAGTAGAACAATTTGTTTATATCAAATGGATATTGAAACTCCTCTTCATTACTTTGGACTTCATTACCTTGCTTGAGATCCCGATCGCCAATTTTCATTCATCCACTCTCTTTTTTGTGCATAATATCTCCTTCTTCATTGTAAACTTCGTTTAGATCAAATGAAAAAACGAAATCTTCTTGATTAGTATTCACGTTTTTACCTTTTTTCATATTCTTCTCTTTGTTATTTTTGATTTGTTGTTTTCTTTTGTTGAGATGAAGTTCTTCTTTCTTCTTAGACATGGTGTGAATAAAAACAACGAATATAGAAAAAAAAAAGAGAGGAGAAAGTAGATATATTTTAGATTAAAAAACAAGCACATATATGAAGTAGATTTACGAGTAGCTTCAAGATATAGGAAAAGACAAGAGCATTTTTTTTTTTTTTTTGAAACTACAAGGTAAGAAATTAGGATGCATCATCTCCTCGAGACTCTCCATCCTACAGCATCCTTCCGGATGAGTTCATCAACATGAAACATAGATGAACTAGACACCAACTGGTCAACAAATCCAAGCTTAGCCATCGAATCCACTACCCCGTTAATCTCTCTGAACACATGCCTTACTCTAACCTGACAGAAACCCAACAAAATAGAAGAAATGTTAGACAGAATAAGGTCTAAATCCCACGGCGGTTTTCAGATTCTTTTGACTGAGTTAATTAATACAAGACAGTCACCCTCAACTTCAATATGTTTAAAACCAAGATCGAAAGCTACTACCAGTCCTTCTCTTAGCGCACACGCTTCAGCATGTAGGGCCGATATGTTACCACATCGCCCAAAGCCAAGAGAGACCTTCCTAGCATTGTGATCTCGGATAATGAATCCATAAGCGGATTCCCCGGTTACTTTTTTTGCTCCATCAAAATTCAATTTTATAAATCCACTCTCAGGTTTGTCCCATCTAATGTTTTTGGTTTTTCTCTTCTTGTTTTTATTCTTATCTTTATTTTTGTTCGTTTTTTTATAAGCTGCGTTCCATTCCATGTTTTTGTTTCTAACTTTAAAGTCTATATTTTCTGAATCTTTATTATTAAAAATTTTCTGATTCCTAGTAGACCACAAATTCCACCATAATAGAGCTAGGAAAATAATATTTGTCTCTGACGTATTTGACAAAAGCATTAAATATGTGCGTGGCATTTTCACTAGAAAAAAGGTAAATCAAATTAATGGGTGGAGCAATAGAAAAGTACATGTTATTCCTACAGCAAGAAACGACTTACAATTTGAAAATATCTATATCTTTTCATAGGACTTAGAAAAAGAAATGGAGGGAGTATATAATAAGCCAAAGAAAAATATACTTTTAATTATAATAATTATTTCATATCAACTTTTGAAAAAACACGGGAATTACCCTAAAAACAAAATTCAGCGAGAGAACCTACATCCTTGACGAACTTTACAACTTGTATTTCATCTGCATACTGTACAAGTGTACGACAATATAGACGTAATGTATCTCGAGTTATTCGACAACACACCATCTATGGGAGGTAGAATCCGATAAAAGTAACACAAATTTTCTGCAATATTAAAGCTTAATGTCGATCAAAATGTTATCCAGAATGGTATATAATCAAAATTTTGACAAGCAGCAAGCAATGCTCCTGAGTTGTTGGTCAAAGCCAAGTATTTATGATCATCAATGGAATTTAAATTCAATTAACTTAAACTAACAAGAAGCAGCTATGACTAGAAGGCAACTAAATTCACAACAATACAATGATATCATGAGAAAACATTATAGCGTACAACACAGGATTCACCTGAGCATTGCTCGAACATAGCATCTCGGAAAATGAATCTTAGACGGTTTTCAACCAGATGAGGGTTCTCCAGACGCTGCTGCTTCTAGTATCGAAGGATTGTGGTAGTTGTTTAGTAAGGATTCAATGTGATTTATTTCTTTGGGCAATGATCCGGTTAGCACCTAACAGAGGATACAAAAGACGAGTATGAATATTTGGGTCCGTTTGCTAATGTAAGATTACGTAGATGAATTGTTTAGATTAAGAATTAAGGGGGTGAAATTGTTTAAGGAGACGAGTATGAAAATAAGTGAAATGAGTGTTTGGTAAAATGAATATGATTGTGGGTAAATTATGAATAAGTACTTGTTAAATTTTGTTGTAGATGAAGTAGATGATGAAAGAAGAGGGGTAAAATTGATATTTTAACCCCAATAATCCTTATAATCTAAGTTCAATAGGATTATAAAATTCTCATAATCTAATTTCCTTAATCACCATAATCTAATTCCTTTCATTCCCTTTGTTCTCTTAATAGAGAGGTGCGTGCATCGGATTATTGTGTTTGTAGATGATTTTGGGAAAGAGAAATAAGAACTAGGTCAAAATATTTTTTTAATTAAGAAGAACAATTGATAATCCATTCATGTAGTACCTCATGGCCTGTCTCGGTTATAAGAACTTCGTCTTCAATCCTTATTCCTACGCCTGCATACCTGCAAAAGAGAAGCGCGTGTTTAAGTGAGGCTTGATGCTCGGATGCAGCTATTAGTCGCCTTGTGTGACGTTCAATACGTACCTCTCTGGCACATCAAAGAAAGATGGAATGTAAACTCCTGGTTCAATTGTTATAATCTGCAGTGAGCAGAAAAAGTAAAAGAAAAAAAAGATATAATTTGCTTACTAATGATAAATCAAGCATTTCATAATATGTGTCCATCTATATTAATACTAATTTTTTTTCTTTTTCTTTCTTTCTTAACTTTTTGCTCAGACAAAAATGAAATTGAGACATATACCAAGCTGACACCACCATCATCATTATCAAAATGAAGCAGTAATCCATAAATACAGAAATATCTACACCTCCTTCCGTTTCCAATAAGTAAGAAGCATTAAAATAGAAACTAAAAAGGAAAGGAAAAAAGAGATAATTATTATTCTTCACACATATTAAGGAAAAATTATATAAGAAACAAAAGAAAGTAATATATATATGTGTCATTTTAAAGAATAGTAAATGTATCGTTTTTGTTTTAAGAAAGTTTTGACATTAAAATGAATTTTCGTGGACAATTATTTTGAAAATTTTCTTTGAGCCTAGATGGACAATTATTGTGAAACGGAGGTAGTATTAGTTTGCAATCAGAATATACTCACTACGCCAGGCTTCAGAGGACGGTTATTGCTGATCTTTGAACAATCATGAACGTCCATTCCTAGGTAGTGTCCTGAACACCACAGAGAATAGAGACAAATATCAGTACAAATGTAGCGTTATGATGTTAGATACCACTAGAAGCAAAAATCTCACTTCTAGGACTGTGCAACAAGAATCTCGCAAAACGCAGTTTATTTGAGGAATCCTCGGTTTTGGATTCAATTTTCAGGTCTCATCCATTACAATATGTAGCTCCTCCTTTTATTATAGGAAAACAAAATAACCAACTCTCCTAAAATTTATTAAAAGACTTAATTCTAATAAATCAGCAACTAATTATTAAATCTGTCGAGATTTGTAGCCTGGATTTGTATTATATAATTGATATGAATACTATATTCAGTAATGCACATTAAAATGTTATGAAAGAGAAAGTAAACCTATGGCAGTTGGATTCAACTGTTGATATATTTGGCTACTTTTGCGATCATTTTTCAAAATTCCAAGCTCTCTTAATCCTTTTAGCAACATCTCAACCTGCACAACTGTTGAAGATGAGCAAACTGTTGCTGATAGCAAAGAAATCCCACACTGACAATAAAATAATATTTCAGAGCCATACCGAATAGTTATGTATCTGCTGGATGCTTATACCAGGTCTGCATAGCTTAATGCATTCTTTGTTTGTCTCTGATAGAAGACTGTAGAGCTCAGCCTGAACCAATAGCAGGTGGAAACATAGCTTATCAATACGCAGACAAATACTACGTACTATTTAAGGGTGATGACAAGAATAAGTGAACACAGATTGTACACGGATAACTGATAGATGGGTACTTGAATAAGAAAGCCAAAATTGCTTTTGGGTGGTAAACTTGCACAAGTATACAACAATCAGTTTTGAGCTCGGACTTAGCCAGAAAAACGCATCTAAGAAAAATGCATAGTACTATAACACCAAAGTATATACAAAATGCAGCTAAGAATTCGAAGAAAAATGCAGCTAAGAATTTATACCGAACACCAAAGTACTGAAAAGCATGATAACGCTTACATGAACCGCTGATAATCCACCATAACAATATTGAAGAAAAATGCAGCTATGAATTCGTCACCCAACACCATGGTACTGAAAAAGCAAGATAAAGCTTACATGAGCAGCTGAGAATCTACCATAGGGAGGCCAGGTTCGAGTTAGATCACTGACATAACCATGCAGTTCACATCCAATGTCCATCAATACAAGATCTCCATCATTGACCTAAAAAGTGAATTAAGTCAAATCAGAATCAATTATTTCCTTGTTCATCTCCAGAAAAATATATGATTGAGGAATACAAGATATAAACTCACTTTCTGATCATTTCGAGAATAATGTATCACACTAGCATTAGGACCACCACCAACCACAGGGTTGAATCTATTTCAAGACAACAACAACAAAAATTCTTAGATTTGGCAACTAACTTGTAAGAACTTGAATTATCGACTTAAAAGGCAGCTAGAGTGTATCATTTGTTATAAGTTTTCAAGTCACTCTTCATCGTCATGCAATAAGGAGAGAAAGAATAGCAAAGAAACACAGATGGTACAATAATAAGGCATACAGGTAACATCAGAATTTTATCTTGTAACTTTTGAACAAAGGCATCCTTTGGTTCAGAGCAAAAGAGCTTACGACATTCTTTGTGCACCTCGCATTTTGCACTCATATTCAACCTTTGCTGATAGCATACCCTCGTATGGAAACGATGTTGAATGAAACATTGTTTGCAAGAGAGCCTGTCCATTGAAAAAGAAAATAAAAAAAGGATAAGAATGAATTCACAATTGAACTTTTACCCAACTCCTGCAAAATAACAATGTAGCATACAGTGGAAGACAACGAGTAAATCAGCAACTAGCTAAACATATACACAAATAAAGAACTGCCTGTCGACATATGTACCTCAACTTGATGTCAAATGTTTTTTCAAATGAATCATTCAGCATATATAGCCAAAAGATATAATTCAAAGCCATACCTGGCAACCAATTGAAGCAGCCTCTCTCATCAAGTTCAGTTCAGCTGGTGATTTTATCCATCGCAACTCATGGGTGTGAGAAGAAAGATCCTTGACATTCCCATTTGTAAATGCTTTTTGAAAGGCATCCAAGTCCATATAAGTTGGTGTTGCCGTTTTAATATTATGAAATAATTGAGATGACCCTTTGATCATGCCTGGAAGGATCTGTATTGTTATCAGTTGGGATTAACCAAGTGAAAGAGGATCACTTTGCAAATGAATTATGAAATACGAACAGAAGCATCATACCCTTACTCAAGAGTAAACATATTAAATCTATCTAGGTTTACAGCATGACAGATGGCAAGCTATATGAACATGTTATTCAAGGAATTCACTGCTTTCTAGGCAAGAATTTGTTAAGGCGATAGAACTATTGTCAAACTCACCATACTTTCTTTTTTTTTTTGCTATGCTATAATTGTTTGATGAATCATTTCAAATTCAGATATAAAAAATGGTCTTGATGTTCTGGATTTAAGAAATACATGGATACATCCTCGAAAAACAAGAACCCAAATTTCAATCACAGGAAAATCTAGCATGCAGATTCGATTCCAGCATAAGGTCATTACTGGATCAACATCACTTGAACAACAAAAATGGAGGCTATATCATATTATATTTTAAGAATATGGGGTAAGTAATCAGTCATATATAGATATGAAGGTTTGCTCAATTATCACATTCAAGATGCACTTAGCTACAAAAACTGAAATGCAGTATAACAGTAACTTTTAAACTCACCTCATTGAGCTTGCGCATTGAATAGGCTTGTTCAGCCTTAAATGTTTCAAGTGCCTCAGGAACCCCAGCAACTTGGCCTTGCCAAGTAACATCCTAGAATAGAAGCACAACATTCATATATCAGTTTACTTCCAGACATAGCCAACATAAGTTCTACTATGCAAAAAAGTGATCAGCGTCACGAAGAACTACTAAACAATATCAGAGTTTTAGTTCTAGTAACTACAGATAAATCATTAGGAAATATGAAGTATCACTGAAATCAACACATGACTGGTAGGAAAATGCTAATTACATGAAGGCTGGTCTCTGGCATGAACATGCATAAACCAAAATCATGACCTAAAACCGCTACACCACCTGGTTGCTGGCATCCAGTAATATATAAGTAGTTTGAATCTTGTCGGAAAGTATACGGTACAACATCTGTCATCATCTTCACAGGAGCCGATGCAATTATTGCAACACTATTTTCTGGAAGAAGCTCCAACAATCTTTTCCTTCTTGAAATGTATTCTGCACTATTTATACCAGGAGTTATCTCCCCTTCTCTCATCAACTACAATAATAATATAAAAAAAAGTTCAATCAGGTGAATTCCTTGTTTAAAAGGCAAACAAAAAAAAATGCAAATAAAGCTTCAAGTTAAGTAGCAATACCCAAGGATGAGTTGCAGCACTTGGTTGCCCAACATCAGATTTCCTCAAAGTTGAATACAAGCGGCATCTAGATGCCTGAAAATGTAAATCAAACCTCGCAGCTTAGACACATGATACAAAATCCATTATCAGCCAGAAACTAGGTTGATTGGTTCAAATATTTCAGTAACGTGTTAAAAAGCGAATAAATCACAAATTGCGAGAGCCTGGAAAATTACTTGTTCGAAGGAATTACCTTTGGAAGCTTAGCGCAAGCAACTGAGGTGCAATTGCAGAAAGTACAGAAAATTGAACAAAGAAAGCAGTACAATAGCATTTATACAACAGAAGATGAAAAGATACGACACATATTGACTAGTAAATTTGAAGAACTCGAGGAATAACGCCCAATTTGAACTCAAATAAGAAGAAAATTGAAAAAGGAATTACGTACTCGATTGACAGAGACAGAGAACCCCTGAAGTAGGCTTCTTCGAAACAACTGCATAGTGTTTTGGCTGGAAATCGAAACCTATCCGACGAGCGGTGATTATGTATTTGCGTCGGAATCGAAATCTGTGATAGATAGTCTGATTATAAACCCTGTCCGAGGTAGTAGAGTAGTTGTCCACCGAGATAGCGGATTGCAGGGTTTTAGGATATTTTTATTTTTAAATAAAAATATTTTTAAATTTAGGGTTCATTTAGGTGCGGCACAAAAAGAGAAAATCCTTCACGTTGCTTCTCCTTCCCAATTTTCCCGACTAACCTAGCCCCGTCTGCGGCTGCAGAAAGCTAGAAATCGTCGAATCGATCTCAAGTCGTCAGGGGTTCTTTGCCTCGATCGTCTTCAAGGTAAGATTTTGTTTCTTCCATTCTTCTTCTTCAGGCTCTCTTATTCGGTTCTACTGAGTGAATGATCCATTGATTCGTCTTCTTTCTACTGTAAGACCTCCGAATCTTCTCTTTCTTTTCTATTGAGTTCAATCAGTTCATTGTTCATGTAATGGATCAGTGACTAACACTTCTCCTAATCTTCTTTGTTCATTGTTCATAACTTCATATAATGGATTACAGTGAGTGAGCAGTTGGCTAGTGCAGTAAAACTTCTCCTAATCTCCTGTGTGTTTTAGTGCATTTCATTAGTCAATACCAAAATAATATAGTGATTACAGTGGGTACCAAGCAATTGAGCAAATTGGCTAGTACAGTAATACTTCTCCTAATCTCCTTTGTGTTTAAGTGCATTTCATTAGTTAATTACAGTGGGCACCAAGCAATTGAGCAATTGTGTTTCGGCATTGAACTTTGAATGCTTTTGAGCAATTCAGTGAGCACTACAATTCTGTTTTGGTATTGAATTTTGAATGTTTTTCTTAGGTTTTTAATCTGCAGAGTGTGGAGAGAGTGACTTCATATAACGTTTGATTAGTTCTACAGCCTGTAGAGAGATTCAGTGAGCACTGCAATTGTGACTTTGTTTGATGTGTGTCTGACTATCACTTTTGTTGAACTACTTTCTAATCTTTATTTGAGGTTGTAAGTATGTGAATTTCTATGTTTTGTAAGATCGAAGATGTTTGTTTCTAAAATTTTGTTTTGGTGATTTTGTTATGATGTTAATAACTTAATCTATTCATATGTCATTGGGTTTTTTCATTAGAATTCCTCTTCTCAAAATCTTTAAAATGATATATTATTTGTCTTTCTCTCTGTGTTCCCATTTACTATGATTTTTAGGATTGCTGTTTTCCTGTTTCTAGTAGTGTCCGTTTCTGTGCTTCGTAGATAAAAACTGTTGTGAATTGGAATATGGGTCTTTTTGTGGCAATATAATTTTAGTTCTCATTTTGATTGACATGTTATAGTTTTCCATTTTATATTAAAGATAATGTGAAATGACATGGAATAGAGTGTGATATGTATTAGGAACTGCTTAGAAAGTAGTTTGAAACACGAAGCAAATTAGAATATTAAATAAGATGAAACACTAAGCGAATTGGAATTGACTTATATGTTGTATAGTAGCTAGGTTGGAGTTTTTATTCTTAGAAAGTAGTTTGAAACACGTGGCTTGTTGCTAATGCTAAACCGGTCCATCTGGTCTTGAATTGTTTCTGGACCAAACCTAGACCGATTAAATCAGTCAAGGTTCAGATTGTGTTGTTCAGGTTCGGTCAGGTTCAAACCTATGAACAAGAACAATTCTAGTTTATAGTTGAGAATGTATATGAATGTGTGATTGAGGTTTTTTATTTGAAATTTACTAATCTGCTACCGAAAATCCTATCTGTGACCTCTCAGTGCAAGAGCCGATATGGCGGGGAGGCAAATTTGGTCTACTGCCCAGAAGTCCTTCCTAACCCCACAATTTTCCCCTGCTTTCTCTAGATTCTACTCCAAACCCCCTCCTTACATTGGTACAAATATATTTTATGCTTTCATCGATTACCAATCAACTTTTAGGTTTCATGTGATTTTCTTGATTTTTTGTTGTATGAATGTTTGGGTGGTACAGTGAAGGTTGGGATTCCGGAGTTCTTAAGTGGAGTTGGAAATGGGGTGGAAACTCACACAGCAAAGCTAGAGACTGAGATTGGTGATTTCCAGAAGCTTCTTGTCACCCGCACGATCAAGCTCAAGAAACTCGGCATCCCTTGTAAACATGTAAATCCTCTTCATTTTCATTCCTCAATCTTCTATTGACTTCTATTAATTTAGGGCCGGTGCTTGGCTCCAGTGTAGTTGATTGTTAACTTCACTGTGAAGTTGGACAAATCTGGACCCTTAATCTATATCTAAGGGTCCAGATTTGAGAGATTTTGCTAGAATGCCTTGTTTTTAATTTTAAAATGTTTAATAGATTTGGTTTACAAAAATGAATCTTAGCACTTCATTGGATCCAAATCCGTTGATTTCACAACTTTGCTACTGTTGATAATGTGATTTATTGCATTATTTAGCTTTTGTTGTCGGAATCTTGGAACCTTTAAATTCATTTGATCATTGCATTCATGTGATTAATTGTTATGAAATTTGATTTGTTGTGTGAAGCAGACAAATATAAAAGCTCTTATAGTCTCTTAACCATATCTCTTATCTTTTGATATCAACGGCTTTTGTGGGTTATGCTCTATAATGCAAGCTAGTTTGTTTATGATCAATTTGGTGAGCTTTTTTCTTTAGTAGTTCCCCCAATTCGAGTAATTCTATATTTTTTGTGTTTATTGTGATTAAAAAAGATGTGTGGATTATGATTTGAGTAATTCTATATCGATTCGTAAAATGGGTCTGTCTTCTAGCAACAAATTGAAGTCTGATGTGATGAACCTTTGTGTTTATTTTTTTCCAGAGGAAGTTGATACTGAAGTACACCCACAAATACAGGCTAGGTCTATGGAGGCCGCGAGCTGAGCCAGTGAAGGCTTAACCATTAACATATACGCTTATTATCTTCTGATCAACTTCTCATAAATTTTCTTTGTCACTTGCTGAAGATTTAGATGCTGAATTTAGTGAAGTGAATTGATTTTTGAATATTATCATTCCAGCATTCTGCATTTATTTCTACTTGCTGTTGTATTTTGATGAATAATGCTTACCTTTGTTAAACAAGTAGGTTTGCAAGATAGTAACTTTTTTTGATGATATGCAAATTTCTCATTGCCAAACAAAATATTACGACAGTCATCCGATCTAGATTGGTTTTATAATAGACAGGAAACTTAATTTCTTTCGTGTAGTCCAAAAAATTAAGTAATTATAATCCTGGTAGCATCCAATCATTAGTTGTAATATTTTATTTGGGAAGTTTATTAAAATGAGATGACCTTTTAAGATGTTCAAACTATACAGACTAAAGTGGCATTTGTATGGTTTCATTTTTTCAACAAACCCTTAAAAAAATTTAAAATAAATAATTTGTTTGATTTTTCTTTTCAATATAGATAAACTCTGCATAAATTATTATGATAATCTCATCCATCACTCGAACAAAACAAAATTTCCGTAAAATGTGGTTGAAATTTTAGTTATGTACGTTCAAATGATGACGGGTAATGCACGAGATTTTTCTAATTTATTTTCAATAAATATCTTTATCAAAATTAGTTATATTTTTTTATATTTATTTACAAAAAAATATAAACTACACCCTTCATAACCTATCCATTATTAATTATTTAATTATTTATTTATTTTTATAAAATTGTACTTATTATTACCGGATTATGTATTATTAAATAAATATTGTTAATACATTTATAAAATATTAATTATTCCAAGGAAAGTTACGTTATATCAAATAAATACGAATTAAATTACCTTATATATTCCGTACCAAATTTGTTTGAGTTTAAACGGTGTGAAAAATAATATTGAATGAACATAAATGATCTAGTCCAGGCCCATTGATCTAGCCCAGGCCCATATACATCATATAACCCTAATGAAAATATATTTCGTAATAAACAGTATTACAAAATCGTTTACGGATCAAACATCACGATCTAAGACCAAATTTTCCCCAAATTTAGAACAAAACCGTCCACTGATTTTCTCTTACACTTGAAACGATCTATCCATTCATGGGGTTTTCAAATTCGATTTTGCATCTACAAATAAAGTTCATAATCGATCATGTGTCAAATGTGTTGTTTAATTTCGGAGTTCAATCGCATATTGATGCCCGAATATGAACACACGTTCCATTTGAAGAACTCCTTCCCTAGTGTAGGGATACGGTTCACTCACAGTCGAAATCGAAGGGAAAAAAAGAAGGATTTGTACATAATCAATACATGCATGCACCATGAAGAATATGTATGGAAAAAGGTGAGTGATTTATTAGATCAAATAGATGGAATTGGTACCTTGATATCACCGATACGCCCTAAGCAAGATCTCTCTTTCAAAATATAACGAGATTTCAATTCATCCCCAGATCTTTTACCTATCGTTACATAATTCGATCGATCATTGGCTTGTCTGAGTTATTTTAGTCATCAATTGATAGATTCACACTCCTCACAAAAGAAAAAATGGGTATCAATCCCGAAGAATGAAGAACACCGAAGCCCAATGCAATTTTCATGGAAGGTGAGTATGAAATTTCTTTTTATAAATTAGATGTCAAATTGTTGCTCATATTGCATCTATTTCAATGTTAATCAGGTACTTTGTGGATCAATTAAACAAATATCCAATATGGATTACTGTTATTGTGAGGAAACAGTACCCTGTTTTGGGTATCCACAAAGATGAGTGTTCTTTTACTATTTATAAATTTGATTTTCATTTTTCATATGAAGGTCATTTATCTTATTTTAACCACATCCAATGCAAATGTTATTTCAGCATCAAGAATTCCTCTGATCGGAAATGATAGAAATTGATACAAAGTTTATTTCAAAGGTAATACAATATGTTATATTATATTCAATCTTTCCTGTATAAATAAGTTTATTCATGAGTTGATTATTTCCTATTTTCATATAAAACTTGCATTATATTTATTGATTAAACAGTCAACAAAACTTGAATCTACGTATCTATCTTATCTATCTATATGCTTTACACATCATTCAACTTACACATGACACAGTCTAATGAATCCACATTATTCAATTTACACGTGACACATTCTGGTAAATTCACGTAATTAAATTTACACGTGGCACAGTCTGGTGAATCCACGTCATTAAATATATATGTATCATTTTTTTATTAATTCAGGTCCCAACAAATTATTATAAATATAATTTACGAATTTATTTTAAATATTTTAATAATTATCATTTTTATTAATTGACATTTAATTATTATAATTTAAAATCGAAATAGTTAAGATTTGCAATCTAATTTTGATGATCTTAATATTTTGTCAACTTATATTTTTTTTAATTTTCAAGTGAATCCTTTATACTTTTTAAAACTTCTAAATTTTATTTTATTTTGTTTACCCTTATTTTTCAACTGAACGTTGTGTTTTTTTCACTTATAAATTTTATTTTTATTTAAACTTTTAAAAATATTTCTTCATTTTTTTGAATAAAGAAAATTTCAGAATTAAAATAGTTCGTTTTTTTTATAATAAGTGTTTTTTCATATTTAAAAAAAATCGGTTTTAATTGATTTTGTATAAAAACTCATAAATTTCATATTAAAATATATGGAAAAAATCGATTTTTTTTATAGTTGTTGTTATTTTGGCTTAAAAAAAAATCTTTTTAGTAATATTTATTATTTTAATAACTTGACATATCCTATTAGTCTTATTAATTATTACGTAATTCACTGTTTAAGTTTAACTATTTGATACTGTAATTTTTAACTTAGACATGCTACTTATGTTGTATAAATCTCTTTCATTTACATTTTAATATATTATTATTTAATATTGTTAATTTAAATTTTATGATTTTTTTTACCCTTCTTTTTTTGTTAGTATATGTTTTATCCATGGCTTCTTATCTATCTTATGTAATAAAACAACCGTAAATTGATATTTGGCGTAAATTTCGTGCGGTCAACACATCAATTTACAGTGTCGTCTATTCGTTAACCCAAATTACGTACTCTAACATTTAATTTAATAAACCCTAATTCAATCTATGATTGATATTAACTTTGGCACTCTAGTATCTCAATGAATATTGTCTTAGAATCATCTTTCCCGCCGATTGGTATTGTAGGATTTGGATTCTTGCTTGATTTCCATTCATAATGTGAAAAATACAACCTTACAACAAGTATCATTAACAATTAAGACAATTCTAAACATAATGAATTATCTACACATTTTTTGACACGCAATTATCGTCTAACCCGTTCAGGGCACGGGTATTAAAACTAGTATATATTATAGGAGTAGCAATTCTTGCCACGTGTCGTACCAGAAAATCACTAACTGCCATGTGTCACAGCAATATTTAACCTCATATTTTTTTAAAAAAAAATTACGTAATTTATAAAAGGAATTTACAATTAAAATAATTACCAAAAAATCCGTACCATCTAACTAAAAACAGATATTTTTTATAAATAATTAAATTTGGTAAATTTATTTAACTAAACATTTTTATTATTTTGGGTTTAAATATTTTATCCTAAAATATTTACAATTCGGTTATCAATCCTTATATTCAGCCCAAATATTTTTAAATTTGGAATACATTTATTCTAAAATCCTAATAATTTATAATTTATTCTGAAAACCCAATATTAAAAAAGTATTGTTTAATTACGTAATTAAAAATCAAGATTTATATTCAAGAATTATTATAATCGAAATGAATGTCGGAATAATATTGCACAATTAACTATATTACTATATTAACCATATATATATATATATATATATATGTATGAAAGTATACTTTTTTTTCAATTATTTACAAAAGAAAAAAAGAATTTAAAATCAAATTATATTATTGTTTAAAAATTTTTCTTCATACAAAAATAAAATATGTTTATGAAAATTAAAAATACTATACAATATAATTTTTTATTTATAATTGTAATTGTTGTATTGAATTCTTTATAAAAAATCTCGTGCAAGGCACGGGTATTACACTAGTTTATATGTATACGTGCAGGTTAGCTGGAACACAAAAAAGGTGGTGAGAGTAATCGGTATGAGGTTGAAAAAACTAAAAAGATAAGTCTTCCAGTACATTTATATCTTCTACAATCAATTATATAAATACATTAAAGTTTAAATATTACTAATTCCTTATGAATATAATACACTAGTACACAATATAGTAACACCAAAGTATGATCAAGTACTTCATTTTCTTGTTGAACTACATCAGATGTAAATTACTAATTTATCTTTTACCTATTCAATTGTGATTAGTACATGTTAGGTATTACATAAAAGTAAAATACTGAGACACTCTGCTTCTGACAAAACAAAACATAATATATAGATCCTAAAAACTATGTAAATTGAATGCGCCTCTTTGCTGTTTTTGCACCGAATGACTTTGTGTTGACATTGTTAATAATATGCATTGGTGACTTAAACCTGTACAAAATATAAAATATAGTTAGTGCAACAATAGATATTAGTATTAATATGATTATTACATTAAACTACATTAGCTTAGAAAAGATATCTTTCGATGAATTGATTTGTTTCCTCGACATTAGGATTAACAATCAATTTGGAAACATCAGACAGTGTTGACACTTGTAGACCCCCTACATAAAAAATGTATGAATACTTAGTAAATGAATTTGAAAACTTTAATAGAAGAATATAGACTAACAAACCTGAATCTGTAGTTACGATGACAAATCGTATAACCAAGATCACTCTACTGTTGGATAGATCCCCAGTTACTCGAAGAAGTTGATCACATAGCTCATGACCGCACATACATTTCAATTGGACTGATCTATATTACGACACACAATATTAATTTTATCTGATTTTTTTTTTGTTATATATTAAAAAGGAAGATAAATATAAATTACCTATTATCGGATAAGATAACACATAAATTTTGTCCTTTGCTTGAAAACATACCCGGGATATATTGAAGTAACTACTCCTATAACATCTACATAGAAATATTTGTATTATAAAAATTTAACTACATGTGTAAATATATATTAAAGAATTAAATTGAGAGAACAATACCTATGATCGAATTGAAAGCAATGTTTCCATTTTTTATAAGTGAGAAATCAACAAATTCAAAACCATTTATTGGAATAGATTGGTTTGATGAAAGTGCTGATACAGAAGTAGATGATACGATCTTGATAGGGAATTTTAATTGGCTAAATTTCATGTGACCTGTCTTTGGAATACAATCGAAATTTGAGATCACACACATTATCCTCCTTCAATACACCACAAACATTCATATATGTGTGAGTTTCTGCTCTAGCTTCTATCTTGTTTTCCTGGATAACCATGAAGAAAATGTAAAATAAGATACTAAAAGAGTTTGAAATAACGTAACAAAAAGGTTGTATAACATATTCACATCAATTATAGTAGGTGTTTTGGAAATACATGTTGGTCAATTAATCGGATGAATTAATCGGATGACTCGTACTTCAATACCACATATATATACGTCTTTGCTTCATTGAGCTCGTTTAGAGGCAGATACGTCATGGAGTTTTTAATCTGAAAGTAAAGACATGTTAATAATCACTAATAAAATAAACTGCAAATTGCAAACACGTTGATTATAAACAACAACTACCGGAGACACATTCAAACTTGTTAAGTCCATAACCTGCGTAACAAAACAAAAGGTTAATATTTATCAAGATAACGAATACAAACACGCAAATGGAGAAATGTACAATGGGTGTAGGGTTACCAAATAGAAATCACTTAGAACTGGAGGGTTTAAAGAGTTGGCTGAATCACGCAGTACAACACAAATTCTTGAGATACCTTATTTATATACATTTTTTATTCTAGTAATCTTCATATCTTTCTAATTTATTATTTTTTTAAAACAAATTTTATAAGATCTTTATAGTTGAACACGGTTATTGTTTTGATCTGATCAATCTTTTAGTTAACTTCAAAAGGATTTTAACTGAATGATTTTTTATTGCTAACAATCTTGTAAAACATCAATCTTCTTTAATCTAAATCCAATCTTCTTTTTTTTACTATTTAATTTTTTATATTTTAAATGATATCAAAGTATTCTATTACGTTTATCCAATAATATAACTACATTTCATCAATGTTAAACACTTTTTTTTTTATATATTTAAGAGTTCACTTTAAACAGTTTTCTTTATACATTTGGTTTAAAATATTCATTATCAAATTTTCATTACACATAATAAAATAAAATATAATATACTATAATATTTTTTTCTATATTTTTTTCAGTTTACAATTTATTTATATACATATTAATGTAAACAAAATATTAACTATATACTTTCAACTTTGCGTTATATGTTTATATTAATTGATAATATATTATTACATAATTTTTTAATTATTATATTATAAATATTTTATGCATAAATTAAATGATTATAACCCAAATTATTATTTCCGGTAAAACATAACAAAATAATAAGAATACCAATTCAAAATTCTAAATAACACTGGCCCAATATGTTTATATATCTCGAAATAATAATAAAAATCAATATAGTCAAATAAAAAAAAAGGTAAACAATGTTATCGAATATGAATTTAAATAGAACTGGAAAAGTTCCCATGTCTTCAAACAACATTTTGAAAAATCTTCTTGTACACAACATTAGTAGTGTGCTTTACAGAAACTCCATGACGATCGCAAATAAGAACCTTCAATCCGCTCTTGCTTGTGACTCGAGATAAAGCTACATAAAGTTGACCATGTGTGAACACGGGTTTGGGTAGATATAGACCAACTGTGGATAACGACTGACCTTGACTCTTATTGATCGTCATCGCGAAGCATACTACAACGGGAAATTGCCTCCTTTGAAACTGGAATGGATATCTACTACTAGACGGAGTCATCACCATCCGAGGAATAAAGACAGAATCAGCTACATTGCTCCCTGAAATTATTCGGGCTTCTATAAGATGTTTCATTAGTCGAGTGACAACCAACCTTGTACCATTACAAAGCCCATCAGATTGGTTAATATTGCGAAGCATCATAATGGGTACCCCTTTCTTAAGCATCAACGAATGATTAGGAATTCCAGATGACTTAATCCCATTAAGAAAATCAACAAAATGTGCCGTAACACTGTCATAACTTGTTTGATCAGATCGGTTAATGCTACAAGAACTGAGATACTCGGTCTTTTCACCGGGCAACAAAGAAAGCATATACTCGTTGATCTTATCAACTACTTCGAGTGTCGGTGCTAAGATAGCTCTTTCTTGAAAATTCGTTGCTAGATCTACAACATCATTGATCGTAGAATACATGGCTTTGGTTATAACCCTAATAGAATCGCCCGGAACAAAGCAACTTAGCAAAATATCATCAGGAATGATAATGGTAGTTTCACCGTCGTTCGGACCACCTTCAATACCGTCACCAACCCTGAGAATCCAATCCGAAAATTCTTTGACTTCATACTTTTCAGCAGCAGGAGTATCACCCATTTGTATCCTCGTATTCTTAGTGAGCTTTAGAACTTTGATATGCTCCCATAGATAAGATGAATTTATGGCCGAGTTAACAATATCTTGACGTGAACCTTTTGGAACAACTGGTATAATCTTCCGGAAATCTCCTCCAAATACAACAACCTTGCTGCCGAATGGAATATGAATATTATCCGGATTAGTTGACTTCATAATATCACGTTGACTTCATAATATCACGAAGAGTGATATCAAGTGCCTGAAATGCAAGCTTGTTAATCATGGGGGCCTCGTTCCATATAATAAGCTTGCACTTAGATATCAATGCCCCAAGTTCCGAGCCCGGAGTAATGTGACATGTCGAGTTCTCTTCAAGATTAATAGGACTAGAGAATCTGGAATGAGTTGTCCTACCACCCGACATCAACAATGCAGCGATTCCACTCGAAGCTACAGTCAAAACAATATCCCCCTTTGAACGAATACCTGTAGATATAGATCGCCATATAAAGGTCTTGTCAGTTCCTCCATAACCATATAAAAAGAACAATCCTCCAGCACCGGAATCAACTGCATTCATTATTTGATCGTATATTCCGCGTTGTTCATCGGTGAATATAGAGATAAGTCTATCGTGCTCTCGGACAAAACATTACGATCGTATCTAAGCTCATCACGAATCAACTTGTTCAATCCATCAGCCATAAATAATTCATCAGCAACAGGCATCGCCTTGAAGTCCGCAAGGCTACTGCCATTTCGTTGTAGTAGTTTCTCAACCTCAGCTAGTGCATATCGTTGTAGTTCATTGTCATCAAGTCTTAAATCTGTATTAGACGTTTGAAAAAAAGAAGAGTTAATCATATATAATACATTTCATCACAATTTACGAATGAGTTTTAAAATAGATTTAAGTTATAAGCAACTACTTTATAGCTAAAGAGTATTGCAGAAACACGTGTTTGGAACAAACATAAAAGAAATTGTAAGATTATTATTAAAGAGTCTATAGGACATAAATTTTTAAAAAATACATGTTTAAGTTTATTATTTAAGTTATAAGCAACTACTTTATAGCTAAAGAGTCTATAGGACATCAATTTTTAATTTATCATCTTAAAACTCTAATATTTGTATAAGATTATTATTAAAAATGCACGTTTAAGAATTTTAAATCAAATAAAATATAATAAACAAATGATAACAATATAGTTAATCATATATAATATATATATAAGATATATACTAATACACTGTTATATGTATGAGCGTTTTATATAAGTATAATATACATTGGTCATATACAAACAAACTTCAGAATATAGGGGAATATAGTTTAAATTTAAAAGAAAATGTAAACTTTGTAATCAACATATCTAGTAGACAAACGTTTTGCAGAAAATATATATATATATATATATATATATATATATATATATATATATATATATATGATTCAAAAAAAATGCTTTAAGTAATGAATAGATCTGATCCAAATTGAATGTATATAACCGTCAAACAGATACTTGATGAAGTTACTTTTTTAATGCATAGAAACCAGGATTATGAAGAATCCTTCGTTGTTGATGAACAATATCGTCAGCCATTAATCTCCAAGTACTTTCCCACACCAATTCTGGTTTAGCAAGACTACCACCAAACAACAAATGGCAAAAAAGTTTCCGTAAACTGGCTGCAGGTGCGTAGAAACTGGCTTCCTCAATACCATGGACGTACTCTGTTTCATTATCTAAGTAAACTCATAGCAAAACAGGCATCTTTATAAGAGGGATAAACAGTGCCTGAAACAGTCCGTATATCTACGTGAGAAGTAGGGCCCTTTACGTGATTGAGCAACACATGTAAATTAATAATACTTCTCACTAGAACCGGGTGATACATTAAAGATACGTCCAATAGATGGAGGATCTTGCCTCTTCGTCCATTCCTTTTTTTTGACATTCCATACAAATTTCCTTGGAAATTCATTGTAACAAATCTCTCTTGCTTCTAGATATAGTTTTATTGGCAGCCATCCAACCTAAAAACATAGATTCATCAATTTCAGGCCTCTTAAGAATAGAATCCACAACATCGTCATCCTCAAATACTATTGTTTGTTCATCTAGTAGATGAAAACTTAGTCGTTGAACCGGTGGAGTCTTGTAATGTATATCAAACTTGAATATCCGCCACATTGCTTCACATGGAACTATGTATCTTCAAAAACACAATAACATAATCCAAATTCTTATTAGTACATGTCAAAGAACGAACCTTTTCATAGGATTTAAAACGATTTACACCAACTAGAAATAAGAACAATTCAATCCATCATAGTCTAAGGTATAAACAATTCTCTATCTACCCTGTAAACACAAAGTTTTTAGCCACTCAAACTCATGGCTAATCCTGAAATTGAAATGATAAAGGAAAGCAACCGAATTAAAAAGGAAAAGGGAAAAAAGAAAGTACCCAACTTTATTGAATCAAAACAATATGTCTTCCAAATTTGCAATCTCTAACAACTTTCCAAACAAACTCTAACGTTGTAACGTCCGGGAATTTTAGAAATAAATGTATCTTTTTATTTCTCCTTCCGTAAATTATTTTACGGAAATGTTCGGAAATATTCCGACCCGTAACATCCGTTACGAAATTATTTTAACGAGTTTTATTTTATTTGAAACTATTTGTTTTATTCTTTTTTTTTTTCTTTCTTCTTTTTTTTTTTTTTTTGTTGTTGTTGTTGTTTTGGTTTTGGGAGCTGCTCTCCCCGCTTCATGCCGCCCGGCCTTCTTCTTTCTTTTCTTCTCCACGCCTGACGTCACTCGCCCGTCCCAGGCTAGCCTGCACTGCCTCCCTAGCCTCTGCGCACCACCTTCCCTCTCCTCCACTCTTTTTCTCCTGCACTGTCTCCCTAGCCTGCTGAACCTTAGCCCCCGACCCCTCGACCTGGAGCTTGCCCTCACACCTCTGCCTCTCTAGCCCTACACCAGCATGCTCTTCCTCTCACATTGTACCAACCTCCCTCTTTGAACTGCACTTCTCCCTCCTTGTCTCTCTGGTTCTTCCGCTCATCTCCCTCTTCCTCTGTCAACACCGGCGACCAACACCTCGAGCTCGCCGGGAACTGCACCTCTCCCTCCTCTCCACTCTTCTTCTCTACCACACCTCTCCTCAGCTTCTCTCATCTCTTTCACCTTCACCTCGTTGCTCTCGTTCCGGCCACCATCTCCGCCAGCTTTCAACCCCTCTCTCACCACGCAAGCCTGCCGCCACCTGCAACTCTATCTCACACCCATCTTTCTTCTCTTCTTGTCGCGGCTCGCCGGAGCAACCGCCACCGCTATCCTCGCGCCACCATTGCCACTTCCCATCGCCCGGTCTGTGTACCGCCAGTCCAAGGTGCTCGTCTGCTGCTCGAGCCGCAAGAGCCAGTTCCGGCCACCACCAAAGCAACTGCATTCCTCCGGAGAACGGCCGCCACCGGGAGCCTCACCCACGGGAAGGACCGCCACTCGCCTGCAGCCGCCTTTCCCCTGCCGGAGCACCACTCACGCCGGCGGCCAGGGCTGCAGAACCGGCCGGAGAGGTTTTGACGTAATTACGGACGGGCCTCCCCCTATTTAGGTATAATTACGATTCCGACCCCTCATTTTTGGATAATTACAAAATATGCCAAGAGTTTTGGGCTATTGCAGTTTTGACCCAAATTTCTGAAATTGTTGCAATTATACCCTCTGTTGGGTTTTTGTCGGAAAATGCCCCAAGGTTTTTTAATTACGGTTTTGACTCATATGACTTAGGAAATGTATATTTGCCCCGGATAATACGTTATCGAGTTTTAACCTCGGAATTTAGGGACAAATCTATTTTAGGTCGATATATAATACGTGTTGATCAATTTAGCGTATGGTTAAATTGTGTAGTATCATGATAGGTCGGAATTTGCATAACTTAGTGGAAATGCCAAGTAGCGGCTTTTGTGACCTTAAGAGAATGTGGGGAGCGGGATTAGACCTAGTTGGCTTTTACGTCATTATTGACTGTGATTATGATAGACTCTAGGATGCGGTCCTAGAGTGTGAGTCAAATGATCCTGCGTAGATCATTTGTGTAGAAGTCCTGGACTTCTTGATTTGAGCGGGTTTTTATGGATACCTCGTTGTGAGCAGGTTGTGTGCTTTTTCCCAAGGGAAGCGAGAGCGTTGTGTGAGTTAGCATTTGGGACGAGGTAAGTCTTCGGACTTACTTAGCTCGTATTCTATGTATTAGTATTGTTGTGTGTTATTTTATGTTATAACGATGAAACCGGTAATTAGGACCACCGACTTTATATATATGTTTATATTGGCCCAAGTGTATGAGAACGGGTGGTGACAATACTGCCTAGCCCATAGTGAGGCCTAGGGGATTCTCGGCGACTAGCCCGGCGGGTTAGATGGACGGATGCATCCGTACCATTCCTTGCCGGTAAGTTGGGACCGGGGCGAGACCATTGGGGTCTCGTGTCACAAAAGAAGTTGAACTAGATTGGAATACGACTTAATAAATAAAGATAAGAAATCGGACTTGGGTGATTTATGTTTTGTGTTATGGACTTGTTTGTGCCTTCACCGCTTTCCTAATGCCTAGAATATTAGCTAACGGTTTTAAACCGATTGTGTAGATGACTTGCAGGTTAGGGATGCCGCCGAGTGAGCCGGAGGAGTGGACAGCCGGGGTTCCGTACATTATAGGACGGGGATGTTTTGAGTCTTGTCATGTCGTCTTTTATGGATATTGTCGTTTGTTAGAATTCGGATTATTTACGTTGTTTTGAGGACTCGGCTGAGTTTCCAAGTTGTAGTTTCGTACGTTTCGTTTCCGCATACATTGAAAACATATTTGAGTTTTCGACCTTTATTTGTGCCATGTTGGAAGGTCCGGTGAAATTGTTGTCAAGCTAAGGGTCGGGACCCATTGTGAGGTCTCGCCCGTAGCGCCCCGAGTCCCGCGAATTTGGGGTGTTACACAAACTCCAACTAGATCTTCCTCAAAACTAACTAACCAACAATGGTGAAAAAGAAATAAAAAGACAAACTTTCCTTAAACTATTGAACTTCCACTTTCACAACCTAAACAATCTTCTTTCTTCTCTTCGGTGGGCGTCCTTTTTCTGGACTTCGGATCTCTACTTTTATAACTTGAAACCCTACGAAACTCGCGGGCTGGGCTGAAAGTCCGAAATAAAATAAGATTCGACGCTCAGGGAAATATATCGGTATGGATCTTGGCCGAGATTGGCCGACGTCGGGGCCGAGATTTCGACTTCGGGGCCGAGATTTCGACTTCGTACTTCAGCGTAACGGGATCTCGGTCTGGGTCACCCGAGATTGTGACCGATATTTTACTACAGTGGCTTCCAAGCCTTTTGTCTCGGACCGAGATTGGTGGATCTCGGCCGAAATTCTTCACGACCTCGGGCACTTTGCCTCGGTTGCTCCTAAAGTGTAGTTTTCTCCCTTCCAATGCTCGTATGACAGCTGCTATGTGTCCACTCCGAGGCTTAGTCCTCAAAATGCATCGTTTTAGCTCCAAAACACGCCAAAGTACCTACAAAGTAACCACAAGCGTGTGTAGACATCCATACTTGCAAAGTAACACTAAACAAGCATAAAAGACACAAACTATGGCTAAAACATGCATGCAAAAAGGGAAAAACTACCTATATGATCAACTAAACTAGGTCGATAAATCATGTTCTCAATAACGATAAATAAAGTATGAATTTCGGAGATAGCAGATTTCAAGAAACGACTAAAGAGGATAAGAGAATATGGAATGGACGTGTAGGTCCCTGAACCTTGTTGGTTAACGACCGTCATGCTATCGATGCTAGATATCATACCCTGACTATTGAGACTAATAAATGGAGTGGTATTAAGAGTGGATAAATTATTGTTCAAGATAATCGGATCTTTTGCTGGCAAGATCGCGAGGCATTGAGACCAGTACCGTTAAGGTGAGTTCATAGGATTCACTTAGCAACCGTTTAATACTAAGTGCACATTAGGGTAGTGTGTGTTACCCATGTGAAATAAAACGAACGGATTAGATCATTGTACTGTATTTTGCTAAGTAAGGCACAAGTGTATAATAACGTGCCGTAACCGTGGGTCCGGGCCGATGGTGCTGGAGGATTGCCCCGCGACCCGTCCAATAGGTATACGGGAAGAGGTACATACACCAACCCTACTGGTTTACGGGGACGGGGGCAAGAGTTGGGAGACTCTTGTGTTACAAGAAAAGATGGAAAATAGAATGGACAAGTTCACGTAATGAAAGATACTAAACCGGGACCTTGTTTGTGCATGTTGAGTGATTTACCGTATATTCCTGTATGTGTTTGTGCTCTAGTGATATTTTAGTATAAGAACTGTAGCTAACGGTTTATACCGTGTTGTTAGATATTGCAGGTTAGATCTCTACTGAGAGATCGAAAGTGGAGTGGCCAGCCGGGTTTTCGTATTAGGATCGGGTGTTTTGGTTATTTACTTCAGTATTTATTTCTGCAGTTTACTAGTATCGTTATAATTACTCGTCCTAGGGATTGGTTGTTGTTATGTTTAGTCGTGTCTTTTATACTTGGAGTGCTTTTATTTAAGATTTAATGTTTTAATATTTGTGCCTTGTTGCAAGGTTTGTGAAATTGTTGTCAAACTAAGGTCGGGACCTACTGTGAGGTTCTAGCCAGTAATGCTCCAGATTCTCAGAATTTGGGGTGTTACAGCATGGTATCAGAGCTCTAGGTTGGCAACAATGGCACTCGAAACCTTCTAAAAGGTCAAGTATAAATAGAACCGGAAAAGGGATCTGGTTTTAAAAATGAATTTAAAGTTTAAAATTCTACTGAGTCGGGTTGGGTAGTAGTACGGAAATCACGACTTCTCTTTGCAGATCTTGGTAGTAGTAAGTATTATGATTCTATTCTTGGTATTATGTTATTCGTCAAGCAAGCCACGTAGATTGGCCAGGGTTATTAATCTTAGTTGTCCGTCGTACAGATGGCACGTGATAGCGTAGTACCCACTACGGGTAGGGAAAGAGGTCGTTCACCTCTTCACCCCGCGACACCAGCTATTGGGGCACCCTAACGCCGGGGTAGACCTCCAATGGCTAGAGGTCGAGGCCGAGGCCGAGCTGCTCTATATGCACCAACACGAGAGGAAGTAGTGGCAGATACTGAGGATAATGTGGAGGCCGCTGTTGAGGCCAATGTGGAAGCCCAGTCTAGGGCTGTTCCAAGAGAGGAAGTTGCTGAGAGTCCAGCCCCCGAGTCTAGGGGAAGAGCTGCACGTTCAATTCAATCCCGTGGGACCGGATCATCGGGATCGAGTCGCATCGCGATGAGTGCTACTGAGTTGCGAGCCTATGTGAATGAGGAAGTTGAGACAACTATGAGGGGTAGGACAGTTCCAGCCCCGCCCCACCAGCTAGATCGGTCACTGTGTCACAAGGAGTGACCCCGGTCAGAGCTATACCAGAGAGGGTCGTAGAGGAGACCCGAGCTAGAGAGGAGCCACGGCTACCTAGACCCGATGATTGGTCGAGGACTTTCAACTATCAGAGGGTGTCCACGTTTGACGGGACGATAGGATTGGAGGTGGAGCATTGGATATGACACGTTGAGACTGCCTTGGAGGTGATACGCTGTCTTGAGTAGAGACATGTGGAGTTGGTACAGACCCTATTCAAGGAGCAGGCACATTACTGGTGGAGGACAGTTCACAAGAGTGTGACCACTTTTGCATAGATGAGAGAGATGATTCGGGGCCATTTCTGCCCTGCGTCATTGAGGACTGAGCGACTGTGGGATTTCTATGAGGCCCGATTTGAGGATGTGCCGATATCTTAGGCCATCAAGAGGTTCAGGGAGGAGCTGACCTTGCTAGGACCAGTTGCCCCACCGGAGGATCAACATATATATATCTCTTCTCACGGAGAGTGAGAAAGGATACCCGGTCATACTTATCCGGATTGCGTTGTGAGACCCTGATGGAGTATCAGGATAGGGCTGTTGCTGATGAGAGAGATCGACCACTTTTAGCGTAGAGTAGTGTAGTCAGGAGGGCCTGATAAGAGGCAGAGAGTTGGACAGTCAGGTTCTACTAGTGGATTTGGTAGCCAGAGTAGAGCTCAGACTTCTAGGAGTGTCGGGTTCCCACCGAGGGCTCCGGCGATAGACCCAGGACGTTAGTGCCACAACTGTGGCCAAGTTGGACATTTGCGAGCTCAGTGTCAGAGACAGTTGGTCACATGTTTCACTTGTGGCAAGTTGGGGCACATGTCTACATTCTGCCGTCAATGGACCTCTTCACTAGCAAAGAGATCTTTTCACCCCGGAGCTCAGGTAGTGGACAGAGATCTCCGGCGACTCATACGCCGGGATATCAGCAACAGAGAGCGTCAGGTTACCAGCAGTAGAGGGCACCGGGGCAGCAGTAGTATAGAGCCCCGAGATATGCCCCATCTCAGGGTACCGCACCAAGCGTAGGCCGTGGCAGAGGTTGTGGGCACAGTGCAGCAGGGAGTAGCGGGACTCAGGCTAGGGCATTTGAGCTGAGGAGTGCACATCAGCCGAATGCTCCTACGACCACAAGTACTATCTGGATTAAGGACGCACCTGTCCGAGTTTTGTTAATTTTCTGTTCGCCGATTTATTTCGTTAATTTTCGGATTTGTTTGAGGGCAGCCCGTTGCGGGATATAAAAGGAAAGCCCTAAATGATTTTCGGGGGTTCCCGTTTCATTCAAAATTTCGAGCTCCTTTGGAGAGAGCTTTTTCCCCTTTTCGTCTCCCTTTTCCCTACACCATGGTTGGCCATTGTTGAACTTGTTGGAGCTTGGAGAAACTTCGCGAATATTAGAGAATTTGAAGTTTTGCTAATCCTCTATCAATAAAGTTGAGTTTCTTCTTTAATCTCTATTTTAGATTCTTGTTTATGCATTCTCTCTTGAATTGATTGAATTGATTGGATTGATAATTGCTTCTTCCATTGAATTGCTTGGATTAATGATTGTTTCTTCCATTGAATTGAGTGGATTGATGATTGCGTTTGAAATGTCGATTGTTGGCTAAAACTCTTGTGGATCCAAGGTGAATTGGGATTCGTTATTACCCGGACTATGATGGAATTGTGCTTATTGCTTGGTTTGAGTAGCTTTGAAATCCTATGGTTGGCTTGTTCTTAAACCTAGTTAGAATTCATCTAGCTAGTAACCTAAACCGGAATTGAGACCTACCCGGTAATGTTCCGCTTAGATACTTGAGTGTTCGACCATAGGTAATAGAGGTGAAAACCTCTATTGGGTTGAGTGTGCCTAGATTCTGTCCTAAGTAGGGTAGTACCTGAGACTTACTCGGTAATGGTTTACCTTTCCCTTAGTTTGGAATTTGGATTGTTTAGAATTTCCTATCTCTCTACCTTGAGACTTACCCGGTAATAGGTAGTTGGTTTGGAACTAGATAGTCTTGAGACTTACCCGGTAATAGACTATCAGTTTAGAAACGTTCTTTCCTGAAGTTTGTAACCATAGATCTTTTGAGAGATTTCATGAGTCCGTGCGTATAAACGATGACCTTGAATCCTTGGAATCCGCATTTTCTTTATTGATATACTTTCGTTTGTCTGTTTTACTTGGTTTTTGATCAAATCTGTTATTTGATTGCGAACTTTACAGAAAACCCTTCAAAACTCCTTTGATCTTTCTTCCCTTCTTTTCCAACCTCGTTCTTTTATTTTGATTTACGCTATCTGTGATCACATCTGCATTCCAAACATTTAGTCCCTGAGTTCGACCTTGGAATACTTACCCTAACTGTAATTGACCCATACACTGTGGGTTCGCTACAGATTGGGTGTTTATTTCTTGTTTATAAATTTAAAACATACCGTGTTTTTACTAACCTGTGAGCTTTTATCATTCTTGATAAAAGTTTATAGGGGCGTGAAAATAGCGAAAAAGTTTTTGGCGCCTTTTCCGGGGAGGTTATCAAAACCAAAGAGGTCATAACAACAATTATAATAAGAATAATCAGGGAAATAACTACAAGCCTAATCATAATCATCCTGGTTTTTCTTATTCTAATCCTGGAGCTAGTGTAAGTATTATCCCACTCGTTTTATGCAGGAAGGTTGGACTTGGAGAACCAAAGCCAGTAAAGATGACTCTTTGCATGGCAGACAGCACCACCACACGTCCTGTGGGAATCATTGAGGATGTTCCAATCCAATTAGAGAAGTTCTTTATCCCTATTGACTTTGTTGTTTTGGATATTCCTGCTGACTGTCCTGTTCCTATCATTTTAGGGAGACCTTTTCTTGCTACCTCTGGATGTTTAGTTGATTGTAGGATGCTACCCTTACATTTAGAATTGATGAGGAAGTTGTGGAATTTAAACTCCCTCCTTTGATTAAGGGACCCTTGTTTGAAGAGGATATGTACAACATCCTAGAGGATGATGAAGATGATTGTGAGATTATAAATTCAATTCTATGTTCTGACCTTCTTGAGCAGGTTTTGACCATGAGCATCATGACAACAAAGCCAAAAGATGAACTGTTTGAAGAAGTCCGATCTTTGAGCCTTCTCCCCATCAACGAGGAATCAAGATTCGAAGAACTGACAGAAGCAGATGGCATCTCGGCCGAGATCCAAGAAATCTCGGCCGAGATTTGGCAACAGAAAGTTTTAGTTTCAGAAGATCAGGGCATCTCGGCCGAGACCGAAAAATCTCGGCTGAGATTTACCCTATCTCGGCTGAGATTCAACTCTGCTCGGGCCGAGATCCTTCATCTCCACGGGGAAGAGTTGGCCGAGATTTCTGAAGAAGAACCGGAGCCTCCTAAGGTCGAGATGAAGCCTCTTCCGACACACCTAAGGTACACCTTTCTTGGTTCTAACTCATCTTATCCCGTCATTGTTAGTGCTAGCTTGAATGAACTTGAACTCGAGAAGTTATTGAAAGAGCTTAGGATGCATAGAAAAGCTTTGGGCTACACTATAGAAGACCTCATATGGATTAATCCTTCTATGTGCGTGCATAGGATCTTGTTAGATGATGGACATAGGCCTTCTAGAGAACCTCAAAGGAGATTGAATCCTAACATGAAAGAGGTAGTTAAGAAGGAGATCCTTAAGTTGCTTGATGCGGGAATTATATTCCCCATCTCGGATAGTAAGTGGGTTAGTCCGGTACATGTTGTACCTAAGAAAGGTGGGATGACTGTCATAACTAATGAAAAGAATGAGTTGATCCCGACTAGGACTGTGACAAGATGGAGGATGTGCATTGATTATAGGAAGTTGAATCATGCTACTAGGAAAGATCACTTTCCTTTACCCTTCATTGACCAAATGTTAGAAAGGCTAACCCAACACTCTTACTTTTGCTACCTAGATGGGTACAGTGGTTTTTTCCAGATCCCCATCCATCCGGATGACCAAGAGAAAACCACTTTTACTTGTCCTTGGGGTACCTTTGCTTATAGGAGAATGCCTTTCGGCTTATGTAATGCTCCTGTTACTTTCCAAAGATGCATGATGTCTATTTTTCTGAATATATTGAAAACATCATGGAAGTCTTTATGGATGATTTTTCTGTTTATGGATCCTCTTTTGATGAATGTTTAGCTAACCTGTCTTTGGTCTTACAAAGATGTGAGGATTGTAATCTTGTTCTCAATTGGGAGAAATGTCATTTCATGGTTAGGGAAGGTATTGTGTTAGGTCACTTGATATCTAACCGTGAAATTGAGGTTGATAAGGCCAAGATTGAGACTATTGAGAAGCTACATCCACCATCATCAGTCAAAGGGGTAAGAAGTTTTCTAGGACATGCCGGTTTTTACCGGAGATTTATAAAAGATTTCTCTAAAATTGTTAAACCTTTGACTAACCTACTAATCAAGGATGTTCAGTTTGTTTTCTCGAAGGAATGCCTTGATGCTTTTTACAGGTTGAAGGAAGCTCTCATCACTGCTCCAATCATGCAACCTCCCGATTGGTCTCTTCCGTTTGAGGTGATGTGTGATGCAAGCAACTTCGCAGTAGGAGCGGTGCTAGGACAGAAGAAGGAAGGACTTACTCATGCTATTTACTATGCTAGCAAGACGCTTGATGGAGCTCAGCTGAATTATGCAACTACTGAAAAGGAGCTCCTAGCCGTCGTCTACGCGTTTGAGAAGTTCCGTTCCTATCTTGTAGGATCTAAGGTGATTGTGTACACGGATCATGCTGCGATTCGGTACCTTCTCACCAAGAAGGATGCAAAGCCACGTCTTATCCGGTGGATTCTTCTCCTTCAAGAATTTGATCTAGAGATTAGAGATAAGAAGGGGTCCGAAAACTCTGTAGCTGATCATCTTAGCAAATTACCTCCAGAACTTATGGAAGGGGATGACATCCCTATTGACGATGCATTTCCGGATGAGCATCTCCACATGATGGAGAAATATATCCTCCAAATTTCAGGTGAAAAGGAACATTGGTTTGCTGACATTGTTAATTATTTAGTTTGTGGTGAAATTCCTCCAGGTTTATCTCATTCCCAACGGAAGAAATTCTACAAGGATGTGAGACATTACTATAGAAATGAACCACTACTATTCAAGAGAGGACCCGAGGGAATCCTTAGGAGATGCATCCAGACGACGAGATTGAGAGTGTCATCCGACATTGTCATTCATTGCCCTGTGGAGGACATGCTAGTGCTCACAAGACTAGTGCCAAGGTATTGCAATCTGGATTCTTTTGGCCTAATCTTTTCAGAGATGTGCAGATATTCGTCACTGCTTGTGATTCATGCCAAAGGACGGGCAACATATCTAGGAGGAATGAGATGCCTTTGAACAACATCCAAGAAGTTGAGATTTTTGATGTATGGGGTGTTGACTTCATGGGACCTTTCCCATCCTCATGCGGGAACCTTTACATTCTTTTAGCGGTTGATTATGTATCTAGATGGGTTGAAGCTATAGCCTCACCCACAAATGACGCTAAAGTTGTGATTAAAATTTTCAACCGAACTATCTTCCCTAGATTTGGCACACCACGTGTCATTATTAGTGATGGAGGGAAGCATTTCACAGCTAGAAACTTTGAGTCACTTTTGTCCAAGTATGGGGTAACTCACAAGGTTGCAACCCATATCATCCAAACTAGTGGCCAAGTGGAAATCTCGAATAGAGAAATCAAGGGGATCCTAGAGAAGACAGTGTCTCGCTCAAGGAAAGATTGGGCAATGAAGCTTGATGATGCACTCTGGGCTTATAGGACAGCATACAAGACTCCCATAGGTACTACTCCTTATCAACTTGTTTATGGGAAATCATGTCATTTGCCTGTAGAGTTGGAGCATAGAGCATATTGGGCCGTGAAATGGCTAAACTTTGATATAAAAGAAGCCGGAGAAAAGAGGTTGTTGGACATCAACGAGCTGGAGGAGATCCGGATGAATGCATATGAGAATGCACGGATCTACAAGGAAAGAACAAAGAAGTGGCATGACAAGCACATATTGCCAAAAACTTCAAAGAAGGTGATCTTGTTCTTTCTCTTAATTCTAGGCTCCGACTTTTTCCAGGAAAGTTAAGGTCACGATGGACGGGACCTTATGTTGTGAAGAAGATTTTCCCCCACGGAGCTGTCGAAGTATGGGGTGAAAACTCCGGTATTTTTAAAGTGAATGGACATAGGTTGAAGAGGTATACACCGGAACTTCGGTGGAAAAACTTTCACCTATCCATCTCACTTGATGCTTTAAAGGAGTTAGGTCCGGCTAGAGACCTTAAACAAGCGCTTCTCGGAGGCAACCCGAGTAAGAGTCTTTTCGTCTTTTTATTTTTATTTTGCTTTTTGCTTTTGCGTTTTTGCGCGTTCTTGTTGGGTCTTTGCAGGACCTAGGTGTCGTGGTAAAAAAGATACGGGAAGAGCACTCAGAACGAGCTTAAGGCGAGGAAATTGCTATGAAAGACGAGAAACGAAGTAAGTCGAGGAGGAAACACGCCGGATGCCTTCTTCATTCTTACATTGTGAGTATTGTTTTTACTTCATATTTATTATTCACATTAGGGACAATGTGAGATTTAAGTATGGGGTAGGATGCTTGCAATACCTTTTAGCATGTTTCTTTTATTTGTACTGCATTTTATATGAAAATCCAAAAAAATCAGAAAATTTCAAAAATTTTGTGCTTCTAGGATTGATGTGACCTTAATGAGGAAATTGTGTATGTTTATTTGGCTATCGATGTTTATTTTGAGCTTTAATTGAATTAATGGCAATTGGGATTTGAATGCCTTGTTTGTAATCTATATGATTTATTTGGATTACCTTGTTTAATCGGATTGATCTTGAAAAGTTGAAGCTATATGATGAGTTCTTTTACATTGCACAGAAATGACTTAGGCAATTCGAATTCTTCTTCTTCTCTTCTTTACCATTTTCAGCACCTCAAACATTGAATTTATTTGCCCCTTATGACCCATCCGGGAATTAGGAAAGTGAAGTTTGAAGGTGTATGCTTAATTGTGAAAAGTGAATTATGTGCAATATGTGAAGAAGTTGTTTGATTTGTGATATGTGAATTGAAAGCAAAAGCTTTCTATGGGTTTTGTTGGCTATGAAGATGAGTAACTCGGCACCATTCACATAATCGGGTGTTTGTGTCTTGCCAAAGTCGGATTAGTTTTAAAAACATTACCTAGAGTTGATTTGGTATGTGCACTTTGGTGTAAGGTACGTGAAGGAAACTGAACACCAAGGTTTCGGCTATTGTGCACCTATGCCTTCACTCAAAGAAAAAAAAAAAAAAAAATATGCAAGAAAAGAAAGGATGTATGTCGAGAAAGAAGAAAGAAAAGAAAAATGTTGTGTTGTCCTCTTTCCCGGATTTCCACCACATTACCTATACACATCCTACCTTTATCACGTTTCTTTGCCTATTTGATCTTTGCATACATGTAATTGACTTCATGGCCTAAACTTGGATTTTTTCATGAATTTTAGACATTGGTAGTTTAAATGATGATTTTGGATTCCTGCAAGGTGTGATTATCCTATATCTTGCCTATCTTACTTGACCTTAATCGAAATATGTCTTTAGCCTTGTGACTACACTCTGAAAGTGATCATGAATAGAAGCACTACCAAAAAGAGTTTTTGTTTTTGTTTAGCATAGATGATTCATGCTATCTTGCCTTGAATTTATTATTTGCTTGGGGACAAGCAAAGATAAGTATGGGGTATTTTGATAACATGAATTATCGACCTAGTTTAGTAGAGCATATAGTTAGTTTTCCCTTTTCCCGCATGCATGTTTTAGCCTTAAGTTGTGTTCTTTATACTTGTTTAATGCAACTTTGCGAGTATAGATGTCTACACACACTTTTGGTGTCTTTGTAGGTATTTTGGCGTGTTTCGGAGCTAAAACGATGCATTTGAGGATCAGGCCTCGGATGGACGCTTAGGAGCGATCACGCAGGCACGGGAAAGGAGGAAAAGACGAGCCAAGACGAAACGCACGAGATTGGAGCAATCTCGGTCGAGATCCACATGATCTCGGCCGAGATCCGAGCCAGCTCGGATCGAAGTTTCTGTCGAAGAATCAAATCTCGGCCGAGATTTGTTCCATCTCGGCCGAGATTTTTCAGACATTTGACAGATTTCGTCAACGCTGGATCACGAAGCAAATCTCGGCCCGACTTTCAAAAATCTCGGTCACCGACGAGATTCGACCGAGATTCCTGTTCCGATTTATTTCGTTAATTTTCGGATTTGTTTTAGGCCCGTTGCGGGATATAAAAGGAAAGCCCTAAATGATTTCCGGGGTTTCCCGTTTCATTCAAAATTTCGAGCTCCTTTGGAGAGAGCTTTTCCCCTTTTCTTCTCCTTTGCCCTACACCATTGTTGGCCATTGTTGAACTTGTTGAGCTTGGAGAAACTTCGCGAATATTGGGAATTTGACGTTTTGCTAATCCTCTATCAATAAAGCTGAGTTTTCTTTAATCTCTATTTTAGATTCTTGTTTATGCATTCTCTCTTGAATTGATTGAATTGATTGATTGATAATTGCTTCTTCCATTGAATTGCTTGATTGATGATTGTTTCTTCCATTGAATTGAGTGGATTGATGATTGCGTTTGAAATGTCGATTGTTGGCTAAAACTCTTGTGGATCCAAGGTGAATTGGGATTCGTTATTACCCGGACTATGATGGAATTGTGCTTATTGCTTGGTTTGAGTAGCTTTGAAATCCTATGGTTGGCTTGTTCTTAAACCTAGTTAGAATTCATCTAGCTAGTAACCTAAACCGGAATTGAGACCTACCCGGTAATGTTCCGCTTAGATACTTGAGTGTTCGACCATAGGTAATAGAGGTGAAAACCTCTATTGGGTTGAGTGTGCCTAGATTCTGTCCTAAGTAGGGTAATACCTGAGACTTACCCGGTAATGGTTTACCTTTCCCTTAGTTCGGAATTTGGTTTGTTTAGAATTTCCTACCTCTCTACCTTGAGACTTACCCGGTAATAGGTAGTTGGTTTGGAACTAGATAGTCTTGAGACTTACCCGGTAATAGACTATCAGTTTAGAAACGTTCTTCCTGAAGTTTGTTAACCATAGATCTTTTGAGAGATTTCCTGAGTCCGTGCGTATAAACGATGACCTTGAATCCTTGGAATCCGCATTTTCTTTATTGATATACTTTCGTTTGTCTGTTTTACTTGGTTTTCGATCAAATCTGTTATTTGATTGCGAACTTTACAGAAAACCTTCAAAACTCCTTTGATCTTTCTTCCCTTCTTTTCACAACCTCGTTCTTTATTTTGATTT
>CM008280.1:30239938-30353143 GCA_002319775.1 Fagopyrum tataricum
TCTAGGACTGCAATAGGTGCTCTACAAACGTGTGGTCCGGCTCAACCACCAAATCCTTCATAACTCACAATGTGCTTCGGATCTGGTATGTACTCCCTCAGCTGAGAGACACATGAAATATTAGGGTGAACACCCTCTAATCTCGGAGGCAAGGCTAATCTGTAAGCTGCCGCTCCCAACCCGATCCAGAATCTCGAACGGTCCGACATATCGGGGACTCAACTTCCCCTTAATGCCAAAACGCCTAACACCTCGTGTCGGGACACTCTCAGCCACACATGGGCTCCAACCTGAACTCTAGAGGTCTACGCCTCCTGTCAGCATAAGACTTCTGACGGCTCTGTGCAGTCAGCATACGCTCTCTGATCAATGCTACCCCGAGCCATATCATCCTGAATCTGATCAGGTGCTAAACCACTGACACTGCTCTGCTCATCCCAACATAACGGGGTACGACATCTCTGTCCATACAGTGCCTCATATGGGCCATCCCAATAGATGCATGCCAGCTGTTGTTGTAGGAGAACTCAACAAGTGGGAGATGATCCGTCCACACCTGTCCCCAATCCAACACACAAGCTCGCAGCATATCCTCCAGGGTCTGAATGGTCCTCTCTGACTGACCATCTGTCTGAGGATGGAACGCAGTCGTGAAGTGCAAACTCGTCCCCAGGCAGTCTGAATCTGCTGCCAGAATCTCGAGGTAAATCGCCCATCTCTGTCTGAGACGATCGTCCTCGGTACACCATGGAGTCTCACTATCTGCCTAGTGTACTCCTCAGCTAATCTGCTCACCGGCCACGTCTCCCTGATAGGAATGAAACGTGCCGTCTTCGTCAATCTGTCTACTATAACCCAGATGGCATCAAAACTCCGGCTCAGCCTCAAGCCAGTCACAAAATCCATGGTGACGTCCTCCCACTTCCTCTGTGGAACAGGAAGGGGATGAAGCTCACCTCCAGGTCGGAAATGCTCGATCTTGACCCACTGAGCTACAAATCTGGCTACATCGGGCTTCAGCCCTCCCACCAATATATACGTCTCAAGTCCTGATACATCTTACTCGTACCTGGATGTACAGAGTAAGGTGTACAATGAGCCTCCTGTAAAAACCTCTGCCTCAGCTCTGTATCAGCAGGTACACAGACGCGACCGCGGCGCCTCAAAACTCCATCTGCTCCAAGCAAAAACTGTGGTGCCTCATCTCGAGACATCCTATCTCTGATCCTCTGTAAAGTCGGGCAGGTCTCCTGTTTCTGTCGGATCTCATCCAACAGATCAGGAAGAACCTCTAAAGTACGCAGCTGGGCATCCTCATCAGGAAACTGGATGTCCAACTCTAACCAGATCAAATCTCTCTGCAACTGATGCTGAACTGTCAGCCTCGCAATCGCCTGCTCTCGAGGCGTCTTCCTGCTCAGGGCGTCGGCGACAACGTTCGCCTTTCCTGGATGGTACAGAATCTCTAAATCAAAGTCCTTGATCAGCTCGAGCCACCTACGCTGGCGGTTATTCAATTCCCGCTGCGTGAAAATATACTTCAGACTCTTATGGTCTGTGAAGATCTGACATGTAGCACCATACAGGTAATGTCTCCAGATCTTCAGTGCATGAACTACCGCTGCCAACTCCAGATCATGAGTCGGGTAGTTCTCCTCATACGTCTTCAGCTGTCGAGACGCATATGCAATAACTCTGCCTCTCTGCATCAAAACACATCCCAAGCCTAGCTTGGATGCATCACTGTAAACCACAAAATCCTCAGTACCCTCTGGCTGTGCCAAAATAGGAGCAGAAGTCAAACGCCTCTTCAACTCCTCAAAACTCTGCCTGCACTGATCAGACCACACAAATCTGGTAGTCTTCCTCAGCAAACTCGTCAGTGGACGGGCAATCACAGAAAATCCCTCCACAAAGCGTCTGTAATAACCGGCTAGGCCAAGGAAACTACGTACTTCCTTGACGTTCGTCGGTGTAGTCCATGCTGCTACTGCCTCTATCTTCGCTGGATCCACCTTGATCCCCTCAGCTGAAACCACATGACCCAGGAATGCTACCTCTGGCATCCAGAACTCACACTTAGAGAACTTAGCATAAAGTTCTCTATCCCGCAAAACCTGCAATACAGTCCTCATGTCCTGCATGCTCCTCTCCACTGCGAGAGTATACCAGAATGTCATCAAAAAAACCACCAAAACTGATCCAAAGTCGATGAAGATACTGTTCATCAACTCCATAAAGACGGTTGGGGCATTCGTAAGCCCAAATGGCATCACTACAAACTCGTAGTGGCCATATCCGGAATGCTGTCCTATGCACATCCTGCTCCCTCAGCTGGATACCCGGAACGCAGGTCAATCCTGGAGAACACAGTAGCTCCCTGTAGCTGATCTAAAAATCATCAATGCGGGCAGTGGATACTTGTTCTTGATGGTCACCTTGTTCAGCTCTCTGTAATCTATGCATAACCTCAGTGATCCGTCCTTCTTCCGTACGAAGAGGACAGGTGCTCCCCATTGGGACACGCTAGGGCGAATGAAAGCCCTTCTCAGCCAACTCCTCGAGTTGCTTCTTCAGCTCCAGCATCTCGACAGGCGCCATCCGGTATGGAGCCTTCGAGATTGGGTCTCGTACCAGGCTCTAAACTCGATACTGAAAATCCACACTCCTCTGAGGCAGCAAAACTGGACGGCCTCAGCAAAAACATCAGTAAACTCACAAACAACTGGATATCCTCTAATGCTGGACTCTCCCCCTCCTTCATGGCATAACACCAGAAGGCCTCGCAACCCTGTGCAATAAGTCTAGCTGCACGTATAGCACTGATAACTGTGCCTACCTTTCCAAGGTCCCAACCTCGGAAAACTTCTATCTGGCCTAACTCGGTAGAGAGGGTAACAGTCCTCCTACCTACATCTAGAACTGCAGAGTGTCTAGCCATCCAATCCATACCTAAATGACTTCTTCATGCTCTAGTGGCATGAAAAAGAAGTCAACTAATAACACACGGGTCCCTACAGAAATGGGACAACCGTGAATCTCACGGGTACCTCTGACCCTACCACCATTGGGTAACCCTATAATAAAGGGTATCCCCTCAACTGTATCTAACCCAAGACGCTCTACACAGGCATCAGAAATAAAAAAGTGCGTAGCACCAGTATCAAATAAAACTCTAACAGGTAAACCATGAATCAGAATGCTACCTGTAGCAGTAGGTACAACTGGCTCATCTGCACTCCTCAGCTCAAAAACACGACCTTGTGGGCCTTTGGTATCAGTGGTGCCCCCACCACGGCCTCTGCCTCTACTCGGCCCAGGAGTAGATCCCTGAGTCGTAGGGCGATCTGGGACTCTCTGCTGTCTCTGAGTCTACTGCTGCTGCGGAGGTGGCCTCTGTCCACCTCCCGCTACACTGGCAGGAGAAGAACCCTGCTGAGATGCAGCTCCACCCTGGTGGCAATAAACGGCTCTATGACCTTGTCTACCACATGTAAAACAAGTCACTAACGGCCTCGTGCACTCGGGCTTCAGATGCCCTGGATCTCCACAGTTAAAACACTGTCGTCCCTTCTCTGTAGCTGGTGCAGATACAGAACGACCTTGACGTCTCTGACTGCCCCCAACACTAGTAACTCCAGCAGTACCACTGGCCTGCCCCGTACGTTGTCTCTTCTCAGACCTTCCGGCCTGAGAAGCTCTCCTCTGCCCAGCTCTCTCTCTCTCATAATCTGCGGCTCTGTCCTGATAGTCCATCAAGGACTCACAGTGAAAACCTGCCATGTAGGCTCGGGTACCATCCCTCAATCGTCGAGAGAACAGATACACATGCTGATCAACAGGAGGTGAAGTTGGACCCAGTAAAGCCAGCTCCTCCTGGAATCTCTTGATGGCCTCTGAAACTGGCACATCATCAAATCCGGCTTCAACAAAATCACGCAGTTTCTCCTTCCTTAGTGAGGCAGGGCAGAAACGCTCTCTGATCAAGGTCCTCATCTAGTCATAGCTGGTAACCTGACCTCGTACTGACCTTCACCAGTGTTGTGCCAGCTCTCTGAACAGAGTCTGCACCAACTCGATCTGTCTGTCAGCTGGACAGCGATTAGACTTCAGAGCTGAGTCTACATGCCCGATCCAAAGCTCAACCTCCAACCCCACCTTCCCAGTGAAAGGGGGTACACCCATTTGATGGAATGCCTTCAACCAGGTATCTAGTTTAGGCCCTCTATGCTCCTCCGGTGCTCTGGTAATCTCAACAGCAGGTACCTGTACAGCTGGTACCTGAGTAACAGTGTGGGACACCTCAGATGGTCCCTCCTGTGCCTGTAAGTCTCGGGCACGCCTACCGGCGTTGGCAGCCTCCTCAACACGTCTGATATAAGCATGAAACTTTGATCTCCCCATAGAGACACGATCAGACTCACCATACTAGGCTCTTTGTGCCCCCTGTCCCTCAGCTGCCCCGTTCCCAGTCTCAGGAACGACACTCTCAGCAACCTCCTCGTGGATCTCTCCTGCTGCATGGGAACCATCAGCAGGTATCCTACCTCGTCCTCGGCCTAGAGGGGGTCTACCTCTACCTCTACCTCTACCTCGCCCAGCTGCAGGTAAGGTTCTAGTCTGAACCATCTGCAGAGGACGTAAACCTAGCTTAGAAGGATATATATATATGCCATATATATGTATCAAATCAATCACAACAGAATATCTATATATATGTACTATCGAGATCTTCAGAGGGGTGATGGCTCATGTACACGATAACCCAAAACATTTGTACTCATTTTAAAACCAAAACCTTTTGAAAAGTCAGACCCCTTTCAGGTTCTGTTTATTTATCTATTCGAACTTTATTGCAGATTACTAGTGCCATTGTTGTCAACCTGGGCTCTGATACCAACTTTGTAACACCCCAAATCGGACTCGGAGTGCTACTGGGCTAGGATCTCACAATGGATCTTGACCCTTGCCGGACAACAACCTCACTGAATCTTACAACAAGGCACCAACAGATTAAATATAAAACATGAAAATGTTATAAAAGTATCCAAAGGTTTATTACAGTACTGCTGAGTACAATCAAAACAGAAATCCATACAATATGGATAACCCAAAATCCCACGATGTCGCCCAATGTACGGAGCCCTCAGCAGATCACCCTCTCTGGATCACTCCGCAGTTCTCCTAACCTGCGAGGGATCTACAACACGGTATGAAACCGTTAGCTAACTATACACATATATAAGGAGATGCTAAAGCACAAACACACATTAGAAAGGATAAGCACTTCAGCATGATATCAAACATTTACCCGGTTTATTATCTTTTAATAAGTTGAATCACTTAATCGTATAAATAGATATATATATATATATATATATATATATATATATATATATATATATATATATATATATATATATATATGAAGGTAGGTGACACGAGGAATATAATTCCCGCCTCTGAGTACTCTAACCAGCTGGAGTAGTATCAGCACACCTCCCGTGTACCCTGTGGGAGTGGTGAGGGCCTTCCTTTATACCAGATTTGACCTGACTACAGAGAACCTCCCAGACTCCACTACGGGATGAAAGGGAAAGGTTATCACGGCCACTACAATGGGCGGTCAATATAATATAGGTCGGTGACTATCATAATCATAAGCATGCTATAAAGCATATAACAAACACCACTCAAGCATACATCCAATATAAGGATAGTAGCTAAGTAAGTCCTATGGACATACCTCAATCTCCGAAGTAACTCAAGTACGAACACTCCCAGAAACGTCCATTCCAAACTGGAGGATAGCACAGCCTATACAAGGCACACATACATATATATCACAATCCTATCAAACAAAGGGTCACACCTAGACCCAAGGGATCCATAAGGGATCATATCCAACTCGTAACCTCAAGGCCGTAACTGGCATATCTATATCATACTCGTCATAAACCGATACCTAGCATGGTACTAGTTCCCTCATACTAGAAAGGAAAGGAACTACCTAACTATAGGTAGCCCTGGGACAAGACGCACCTGCGTGATCTAAGGACGCAGGGGCGGAACGCAGGCAACCGCGGGCGCGGTGAAACTCAACCGCGGGGGCGGTGACAAGGATCGCTGGCAACGCAGGCACAGCGTTGGCACGGCGCAGACGCTGCGGCACGTCTTCCGCAGGGGCGGTGACTTCTGGCCGCGGGGGCGGCAACAATGCAGAATGAAACCTCGCGGCTTCTCTTTAGCTCTTCACGTGATCAAATCAGGTCTACTCTCTTCCAGATTCATACACATGCCACAACATACACATACAAACATCAATCCTACATTCAATCATCTAATCCTAAGCTAAGGAAGAAGAAGAACAAGAAAGGAAGAAGAGAAAGAAAGATCACTCACCACCACTGTGGTCCTAGGCTGCAGGAGAGCTTAACACACACCAAGGCTGGCCTCCAAGCACAGCAACACACCCACTAGCATCATCAACAACCACAAAGCCATAACCAAACTCTTCCAAGCCAAAGGAAACCAAGTCAAGATCAATGGAAGGGATGAAGAAGCAAGAATGACGTAGGAACAGAGGAATGAAATGATGAAACCCTTGCTCAGCAAGGTAAAACGGGAGAATTAAGGAAGGGTAAAGCACGGGTCAAAGGGTCAACAAAACCGGCTATAGCCGCCGGAAACCGCAGGGGCGGTCCCATGAGCCGCAGGGGCGGCGGTCGTGCCCGCGGGTGCGGAAAGGCCAATCTCGGCCCAAAAGAATAGGGTCTCACAAAAAAGGGCACACAGGGAATTGAAAAATTGAAATACACTAGAATCTATAAAATATAGATTTATTAAACCTCGTTCTCAGATCTCCTAAAACACAAAAATAAACCATAACACAAATTTGAAATCTGCAACTAAACAGAGATATCAAAAAGTAGGGACCACTTAAAATCTAAAAAAAAACTCAAAACTACGTCAACTAAACAAGCCCTTAATGAATTACGGTAAGGTAACTTTACCGTAAAATGGGATAAGTAAACTTATATATGAGGATACTGATAGCTAATATATTTGTTACTGCATGAATCATAATACATCCGACTACCTAATGGGATTTATGAGGTGCTACCCTTATAAAATGGGATAGACGAAGTCTTTGTAGGTATGTATTTTCATTAAATAAGACTTGAACTAAATTTAGTTTGGTTTAAAATGGGATTACAATAAGTTAATTAATCAGAACAACTTGAGTTTGGTTTGCATGAATCAGAATAGTGCATGTACAAATCATTTGTGAATCATTTAACCAAAAAAATTAAAAATTAAATCAATCACTAACTGAGAGGATGAAGAACAAAACATTAGCTAAAAAGGACAAAAAGTTTGCATTCCTAATGAGCATAAATTAATCAAAAGAAACAAATGGGCTTGGACTCCTTGTAACTGCACTTAGGATTCTTTCTCGATCTTCATTGAAACAATTTTCTTAGTCCTAGAAAGGGTGTCATCTTCTCCATCAGCGTCCTTGCTATCTCCAATCTCAATGAAATCAATTCTTCTCTTCAAGGGATTAGTATGTGGCACGTGTGAATTCTGCAAGGAAAAAAAATATAATTAAAAATGTTAATATGAAGAAAGAATTAAATTCTATAAGTTTAATTATTATTTGATATAATTCAATAAAAGATACTTGAATAAGTAAACACACCTTTGAATTCACTGAATCAACAAACCTCATGACAGAGCCTTCAATTGTAGAAATAGACCTCAAGATAGAGCTTTCAGCCATAGAAATAAATCTTGAGATACAGCTTTCTGCCGCCGATGTGTTTGATTTAGGAGGCTACATTTAATTTAACAAAAATTATAATATAATTAACAATTTATTAAAAAAAGGTTATGTGTTATTATAAATATAGTTATGGAAATCTTATATTATTTAGAATGTATAGAAATACCGAATTGTTTGATGAACTACGATTGGTGATTGCAGATATTATTGAGGATCATCGGTAAGCTTGAAAATAGTAAAAGTGGATCTAGATCGAGATGTATGTTCGTCCGGTTTATATTGATCAATATCAATAATAAACAAATATGTATTTCCTAGCAACACTTGCAAATCATCCGGTATAGATTCTAAGTCGGATCGCTGCATCATAAACACACAAAACACATGAATAAAGTTAGGATGATAAGACAAATTATATATACGTGAATGAACAAATCCAATAATGGTTGAATACCTCATCTAGAGAGTCTACAATGGATGATACAAACTTGTTCAAAAGACGTGGAACATCTCGATCAAACATAACAAAAGTTGTACTGCCAGAATCATCTCGAACCCTAAGTCTTAGTTTGAACTGTTTTTGAAAGTTGAATTCAGAAAAAGAACCAAACCATAACTTAATTGGCAACTGAAATAGATAGGATAGGATAATATACCTTGGAATCACGTTTTTCACCGATCGCTCACACTTTGAGCAATAAAACGAATCACCGTTCTTTTCATCCTTCTTCTTACACTGCTTACATGAATTGTAATACCAACCATTTCTATCATCGATATCCTCAATTGTTGAAAAATTTCTATATTAAATTTTAGGTTGGAAAGATGATTAAGGGAAGACGTAGGAGATGAGGTTGAGTGATTAAGCAGAGATAGTTTGGACGTTATTTATAAGATGGTTGTTGGTGTTAAAGATCTCACATAACAACTCTCAAAAAATATATCTCATATAACACGGTTGTTGAATATCTTAGTAGATTTCTTTTATTTTTTTTCTATATTGCTAAAATTTGTTATGGATATAATTCTAATCTATTATACATATCTAGGTAACAAAAAAGGTGATTGGAAAGATCTTTAAGGGAAGACCTAGGTGATTTTTTTTTGTTTTAATTAAGATTTGATTAGGAAAGATCTTTGTTTTTAATCAGAATTAATATTTGTATCTATATTTTTATACATATTTTTTAATGAATAAACTTATTTAATATTTTGGTGGGATGTTATTAAATGTAAAATGACACGTGACTACTATTATTTTTTTGTGTGACACGTGACAAAAAGTGTTACTCCTGTAATATATATAAGATAAGATAAGATATATGATTATCACTGTAATATATGATTATCACTGGGCTCCTAACCCAACTCGAATTACACCCGGGACGATAATATTATCCATTAACTTGAGGGCATGCATAAAATTTTAAAAATTAGAAATAAATAACTTGTACACCTTTGTTTATAGGATATTTTTTAAAAACTCTGCAGATCACAATCGTGAAAATTTCGCAAAGTTTCTATCTTTTTGGATCCAGAGAAGAGATGTAGTACAACAATTTGATTAAATTATATTTATTCCTTCACACTTAAAACCCCTTATCACATTATATTGTACAAATCAACACTCCGAGCTTTGCTAATTATTCACTTTTTCTACACCTATGACCAAGTTGATAAATATAAATACAATATTACACTCTCTTTTTTTCTTTTTTTTTTTGCTTTCTTTCTTTCGTACGTAGCACCACAAGGAATCATATTATAATCACAGCACTTAATACCTTTTACGTTTTCATATGCACAACCTAATACTTGAATCTTGTTTTCCTCTCTATTGCATGACCTCATGACTGAGAGGCTAACAAAATGGATATATAAGCACAATAATCAAAGTTGGAGGGAATAATAGGTTAAACAAAGACATGCTTCAATCGTGTTTATATTCATATAAGCAAAAGTAAGCATGTAAATTTGAAAGAGAGTCTATAGTAAGTTATATTAGTTAAAACATAGTGGAGAACACCCATGAAAAAGTATGACACGAGTAAATGATGTTTATAAAGCCAAAAAATTATCGCACTGTTATGAAATATAACCACAAATCATTGTATATAAGACTCGATGACATAAACAAAGTTGAAGGGCAACATCTAAAGTAGAGTTAGAAAATTTTGACCCAATCCGTGAAATCGACATGGCGAACCTAAATCCATATAAGACCCAAATATTTTGAAAAAAGAGCATATCCGGAACTGAACTGTTTAGAACCGATTTAACCTAAAATATTAAATAACTTGAACCCAGAAATGATCTGCACCGATAATGACCAAATACAATAGCCCCATAATGATCTATGACCAAGTTGATTTGACTTGAATGACCCGATCCCGACCTGAAAAACCCGATGACCCTAAGTAACCCGAGTAGATATAACCCGACCCAAATTTATCCATGAACCAAATCAACCCGACCCAATGTAACCCAGCGTGATAACCTGATATTGGAGTGCGGATGCATAAGAAATAAATCAAACACTTCATCCATTTTTGGACATCTCCTATCATTGGCATACTAACCGCGTTCGCTCAATAAATAGAGTGTTTGTTGGATTGACCCTCCTCCTTCGGTATATTTCATCTTCTTCTTAAACTTAGTATTGTATATTTCTTTGATATATGTGACAACCTCCAAGTCATCCAACTTAAGCCCAAACGTTTTCACTCTCCACCGTACCTTTCGATATTGTGTTGGGGTCAATCAACCAACATATGCACGTCTCATTAGATGCCAAAACATGTTGTGATTGTGCACTCCAAAAGATCACTCTCAAATCTCAATGTTCATTTTTTGGAGATCATTTTACGAACTCTCTAGTTCAAACTTACACCCAATTTTTTTTCGAAATCTTATATCTGCTTGTTGATGATTTAATATTAGGATCAACAAATTTCTTCTTCTTAGGATCTTTGTACACCACATGTCAACTTAAAAGTCCATAGCCCTCTTTTGTTTACCATGATTTTCTTAAGACCATATTCTTCGATAACCCCATATAACGAGACGAATTCACCAAAGTCTCTCTGCCATGGAATAATCATGAAGGTAAAACATAGTTGAAAATTTATACCGAAATTATGCGGATATTTTAATAGACCCTAATTCAAACAAGTTCAACTGATATAAATTTAAAACTACAACAATAATAATACGTTTGTACAACCACTAACTACATTCATGTTATGATACAACTATTCATTAATAAAAGTGCAAAAAATTAAGTATATAACAACTACCTATTTCATTACAACTACCTTATACACAATTGAAAACTACTCGTTTACAAAATAACAAAAATTAAATGCATTGCTACAATAATACACAAAATAAATATTGAGCATTTGAATTATAACAAAAAAAAGTATATTGCAAACTTACACGATAAATAAATTCATATACATCACTATATTTGCAATTGTCTGGAAGTTAACTTCGCCAACGTGTTTTGACATCTTCACAAAACCGAAATTTTTTGGGGGCGCAATGAATTTGGAGATGACGTTTCTTGGCATTGGAGCTTCAAGAATAATTATCATATTTACAGAGTTTTTGATTCTTAAACGTGAAATCCAACGTCTATAAATATGAACGTTGTACAACGTTCTAATTCAACGGTTAAATTTCGAACTTCAACGTTGAATAAATTAAGTCCTGAAGGATAGAAATTTTGGTACAATAGTAATTCGTGTACTTTACATTTAGTAAGTAGTTGTCCGTGTCTTTAATAATTCATAAATCAATGATACAAACTGATAAGATTTCGACAAAATAAGTAATTTGGACTTGAAAAATCTTTGTTCCATCCAAACTAGGACCGTTCAAATTCCGGTCTTGACCTGAACTGAAAATTTGTTAAGATCCGACCTTGACTGAATTAATAGATCCAGTTTGTCAAATTTTATAAAGTATCCAATTTTGGGCCAAAAAACCAAAAAAAAATGAAATGTTAGGCTTAACCGGTCCGAATGTTCAGTCCAATCCAATCACAAATTTCTGGCCCAAGTCCGAACCGGACCGATAAACGGCCCTAATCCAAACATGCCTAAACTGAACATATTAAAATCTAATTAAATCAGCGACAGAAGAACACGTGCGACGCACGGTAGTGACTTCGCTCCATCTGCATGATAAATCACGTGGAACTCACGTGACACCATGAATTTACCAATCTTATGTCTAGACACATCCATTCTCCACGAGTAACAGGTCCAGAAGTCGGGAATATTATTAAAGCCAAAATTGAAAATTCTAATTCTCCCATCCTTCACAAAAATCAACTCTTTGATAAATTCCAAAATCAATCAAAAACAAAAAAAGCATTTTCCCCCAGCTACTTCATCCTCCTAGAACGATCGAGCTACCCTCGTTTGAGCACCCGAAGCCGGTCCACCGGAGATGGCGGGGGTGCAGTGGTGCTTATCAGGAGTAGCGAGGTGGCTAGTGGACGGAGTTTCGTACCTGACACCTCGGATCTCGCGGTGGTCGGACTTCAGTGTAAACATCCTTTCCTACTTCCCTGTAAGCGCAGAGATGCAGAGTCTTCTCCGGTGGCCAGAAGGACTCCGACCGAGTTTCTCGATCGTTGACGATGTTTACTGGTCAATCGTCACGGCTTTCGAGTCAATCGCGCTTGTTTCTATGCTCTGTTGTTTCTTCATCTTCTGTGGTTGTACTCTCTGATCTCAGATCGAAGAATCAGCCGGCGCTCTCCCGCTTTGTCGACGGCGAATCATGCTGCAAACGAGGTTTGCTTCTCTTCTTCCAGTGGAGTAATAATGACCGGCAGTAAATCGTGAAGAAGACGCGAAAGCACGTGGAATTGGGACTGTTAGCTTTGTAAGCTGACATTATTTGTTCTTTTCTGAAAAAATATCTTGTTTGTCTTTGATCCAAATTATTATCAGTATCACTATTTAGGTTTAAGAATTTATGGTTTTGGCTTTTCTGCGTCTTGGTTTGGTATTGTTCTTTCTTTGTTGGTTGCTGCTTGGCTGCGTTTTCTCTTCCTTCTTTGTTTAGGAATATCTTGACTTTCAAATGCGTAGCAAACTGGAAATCTTTATTAATTAACAAAAGTTTAAACATATCGACTGCATTATTTTGGGCAAAGAAAGCATTAATCTGTTTCATAGTTAGCATTGGCGCGGTCAAAAATTATCAATTGCACTACGGACGCGGATACGCTTACGCTTCAGTCTGGGCGCGGATTCCGCTTCCGCCCAACTTTGAGGTTGGGCTAGAAACGCATTTTGCATCCGCAAAAATTTATATATATATATATATTTTGTTTTATTTTTTTTCTCGGGAAAAAAAAAATGGTGGATGCAGAATGCGCTTCCGTCCGAGACCAATCGTAGTAGTGTGAAAAAATCTTTGGCGATTCCGCATGTACCTCATCCGCCCCAGCTTGGGGCAAATGCGGATTCCGACTGCGCTTTATTTTTGCCTGATGCAATCGGAATGCGCATCCGCGCCGTTGAGTTAGTACAATTTGTCTGCGCGATTAAAATCACTCGTCTGTTTCCAGTTTGTCTGCGTGTACAAATTCGCTACCACATTATTAACCACTCAACTGAACTTGAACTTGATGCATATGCATGAAATAAATGCTTGTATTGTTGTGAACTGCTTCAGGACCACCAGAGTTGCCAGTACATGCTTTTAACCAAATGATACCAATACCAACAAAAATAATTAGATGCCAGCTTTCAGAATAATCAAGCACAGAAACAGAATTTGGCAGTTGAGGAATGCAAGTTAAATTCTTTAATCTAGAAATAAGTTTTGAAGAATTTAACATCTACCAAAGCAAACTGTATTCTACTAGCCTAGACTCTTCTTCACAATAGCCTACTCAGTGATTTGATAAGAAGCTTCAGATTCCGCCTTGTAGCTTCGTCACCGGTGAACCCCAATATATCAGAGCTTATATTCTGAACCCACACAAAAAGAAGTTTATCAGGTTTTTATTTATTTATTATTATAAAAAAGAATAAGATAGAAAACTCTCAATGGAGTCTACCTCAACGTTTTTCAAGGTAAATATCAGCATGTAAATCGACTTCTGGATCATTTCCGTGTTCTCGGGTGTCAAAATGGATGATTGCACCCTCCTGCAACCAAGAATAGTTTCAATCTGAGTTCAACCAACCCTCCATCCTTTTATTAACAGAAACAGTGTCACGTACCGAGAATACATGTCTCTCCCTCTAGCTATAAATTTATTTCGTCTAATCAAAAATAGTTTGTCTGTACTTAGAATGTTATTGTGGCAACAAAAAATATGTTTTGGCTTCAAATGCCATATAAAGCAAGCACAAGGCTGAAGGTACAAAATTATGCAACCAATAGGCAACAACGAATGAAGCAAAATCAGCCTACATTGAAATAAGTTAAACAATCTTTAAATTTCAGACTAGGTAGACAGTAAAGTAGTAGAACATAGTTTCTGACAGCAAGAATTGTCCAAAGTACCTAAACTGACTTTCTATTCATGTATGCAAAGTTCTACTTTTTGATTTTATTTTATTTACTAAAGTAAGTACTGTTAGATCCTAGGGATTTATATTGACATATATGTGGTAGTGTTGTATATGCTTATTGAATGGTTGTGATGTAATGTTTAGAATGTGGAGTATAACGCTTACTGAGTAATCTACAACAATCTAACCTTTTCTTTCCTAACTTAACTATAAGCAGCTTTTAATCTCACATTTACAATCAATTCATCTTTCCGCTCCTCTTTGCTTCTCTCATCTCCCTCTATTACTCCCTGATCGAAACCCATACTTCCCAAATTATTGACAAACAGCATAGTATGGTATTAGAGCAGTCAAGTGTTAAGGATCTATTCTGCAAATACTAAATATCAAGGGGAGATTACATATTGTTAATAGGTAGCTTGGAAATAAACGTTAAGAAGTGCGGTAGGTTAAACGGTAAGCCTTATACTCCATACTCTAGCATTGCATCACAAGTTCACAACCACTCAATAAGCCTATACAAGACTACAGCATGTGATATATGTCACTGATATAGAAGGAAACTAACCTCAACTCCTCAGTGGTTTGTGTAAGGCTTTTTGTCAAACTCTCGACTTCTCTGAGCAAACCACTGTCACGAACCTCAGCTAACAAAGGTTGAATATCTTCAGACATGGCCTGAATCTGAAGGTCACTACACCAAAAGTGGACCATGTGAGCATATATATATCCATTCGTTTAGTCTAATGCCATTTGCGGCATATAAAAGGTTCCGACCTCTCATAACTAATGAGTGCAAAATCCTGCTCTATAATGAAGACAAAGAAACTTTGTAAAGCAAACGAAGAACAAAGAAATCATTAAGCAAATGTATAAACGTTTAGTAGCAGAAAAATGGAATTAAAAAAAAGCTCTCTTAAGATCCTGAAATGCTTCATGTTTTCAGAAGTAATCAATAAAAGACAAATCAAAGGAGTGAAACTGGATATGGATAGCATCAAACCTTTGACAGTAGGGGCCTTGCTTCCTCAATCACAGCTGCAACTCGTTGGGCAAGTGTATAGCCACTAGAAACACCAATCTCTTCCATCTCACGTCCAAGACGAGTAAATATTCCAACTAGTGCATCTAGACTCACACCCTGGTACCCCTTAATCTTTTGCCTATCACACACAATAAGACCTTCTTCTTCACATTTGGGATCAAGAGGCCCAACCGAGGGTGATGGTATTGGATCACGAGGGGTTATATCAATCATCGTTTCCATTAAAAGACCAGACTGGTTCACTTCAATCCTTGAATTCCGAGGAATAATAATTTTATCATCATCAACCTGCAACCACGAACGCCGTATAAATTAAAGGAAAATTAAATATCTCCAATCACAATAAATGCTACATGGAAAAGATAATATACCTCTACAAGAGCTTCTATGCTTCTTAAGGATGGATTAACACGAATCACATTACCAATATTTACCCCTCTAATTCTCACAGCTGTGCCAGTGGAAATACCGCAAGCTTGAGAGAACTCAAAGACAGTCAAGTACTTCCTGAATTTTGAACGTAACTGGAAACCCTTAAGCCATGCCAAGCTAAGTGCAAAGAGAATTGTGCCTGAGACAAGAAACAACCCAACCCCACCTTCCCAAATACTCCTCTTACCGAAACCAAAGTCACTCATCGGACGCAGTGTTTTCTGCCAAAAACTACTGGGAACATCCACAATGGGTGTGAGTGGCGATTTTGTTTCTGTAGACGAGTTCGGTTGGTTTTGCTCTGCATTGGTTGAAATAGCTTTGATCAAAACTATCTTCTTCTGATGTCTTACAGGAAGAGAAGGCCATATTCCTTTAGAACTTCGACGAAAATCAACTATAGGGCCAGCTAACCCTGCTGTGTATGTTGAAGCCTGAAGAGAACTCCCAACCATCTTTTTCATGTTCTTCTAAAACAATTGATCAGTAAGGATAATAAATTGACAGGGGGAAATGAGTTTCTTCACAACACTAGTCTTCTACCCAAACTCTCAACAGTATCAACATTATCACTATGCTTTCCTCTTCACTCTTCTATAAAGAAGATGAGATGTAGCTATGAAGCAAAGAATCTCCAGTGAAACAAGAAAGAAAAGCAACCTGCATTCAAAAGCCAAAAGAACATTGTCACATGATAAGCCCTCTAACTAAATGAAATGAGAGGAACCAGCCTATGCTATTTTTCTCCGAGAACAAGATGATCACAAACACTATTTGCAAATGATCGTCCTGAAAATGCCTACAAAATGACAGAAAGTTCATAAAGCAACAAACAAGAGACTGAACAACTCGCAAATCTGACAGTCCTGAAAATGTATATGCAACTGGATTGCAACATTTTAATCCACGAGTAACACCGAACAATCCCTAACTTGAAATCGGCATTAAATTCAAGAGAGAAAAAAAATCTGAATCTTCGAACAGGGCGGGAGCAATTTGCAAACAAGATTTGTAGCAATCAAGCGATCGGGATGCAATTGATACTAGTAGATCAACATAGAAACACAAAAAATACGAAACAGTTAAATTCCAAGGCATTAAGAAGAAGAAGAAAGAGGGATTAACGGAGAGAATTCGTGAAGAAAGGGCGGATGTTTTAAAGATACCCTAACCTGTAAACAATCAATCGGAAGGTCAAAAGGGGATTTGAGCTGAAAGAGTGGGGGGAACTGAATTCCAATTGCAACGAGAGAGAAAGGAAAAATGATCGGAGAGGCTCACCGGCGTGGGAGTAGAGATTTCGAGGGGTCAGTGAGAGCAAGCTTCTGCGTTGACTGGCTCTCTACCTCACGGCCCTCACTCGCACGCTTACGCTCTCATCATATCTCTCTCTTTTTTCCTTTATTTATTTATTTTTAAACATTATCCCTTTTGCTTTTTGAAGTTTTTTTTTAATATAATAATTATTGTTTTTATAAAACTAATAATTTATATAAAAAAAAGTAAGATATTATACAAAATCACACCATTTGGAACCATTTTCATACTCTTGGTAACTTGTTTGACCCTGATGAGAAAGATAATAGTTTCCACTTCAAGCTCCCCAAATACGAAGAAGGCAAACAACATAAGGTAATATTCCTTGGCAGAGCAAATCTATAAATATTTCTTCCTCCTCCTCCTCCTCAAAGTAGCTTGATAAATGACATTACCTAGTATGAATGAATTGTTGGCATTCGTAGTAAAGGGAGAGTCATCCACAACATCAACACATGTATGCCTACCTTTCTCCCATTTGTAAACAAGTAAGTCAGCCGGCCTCATCTCAACCTCCTCAGTGTTGCTCATGCCAGTACGAGCTTCCTTTTGAACAACTACCCCTGCCTTGTAACAATTTCACAACGTCGCGTACCATACTATGTTTATTTATTGCCAATATCACGGTTGTAGTGGAGAGAATGATCACCGAATTAATCCATTTTGTCCAACTCACAACTAGGACAAGTAGAAAAACCACTAAACATCGGCACAAACAACCGATATTGAAGGACTGAGCGATATTGACGATGAGCCATTGTTTGAGAAAGACTCACAATAGGGACAACCTATAAGAAATCTTGAGCCCTATCACCTCTAGCGGCAAGGAGACATGGAGTTGTCTCGGGGTAGGATGGTGGGTGGTACTCATCGACAAATTAAAAATATTGAGTTGCCAAGGTGGACATGTTGTTAAGGGGGACGGGGATATATCATCGACAAAACGGAAACCAACCAAATCCGAATACTTGATGATAACAGGAAAGAGTTGGATCAACTTGCCAAGGTGATTTCTCAAGAATGGACAAAGTCAAAACATGGAAGAGGATGTGAACCTAAATAGTAGTAGTTTGAAGCCTGGAAGCCACAAATGCATAATGACTAGCATCCTCAACAATATACACATCCAAACCACCAATCTTTAGCAGAAGGCTAGGGTAGCCTGCCGTCATTGCCATTGTCCGAGTCCAGGACCCCAAACAATAACAATATGCTCAAGAGACACCCAAATCTCATCATCAAAACAATGAATGGCTTCTTGCAAAGCATGAGAAGGGAAAGTGCGGAGAGTAAAATATAATCTCGAGACTCCTGCAGTCCCTCAAAAGGAGAAGCTCATACTAAGGATCCTCTAATTTTCTTATAGTCTTCATAACCTCTATAGTTTTTGAAACCCTCCTCTTGACCATATAGCTACAAAATTCATCATTAACACTAGCAGGTCCACCCAAAAGCTTGATGTCAAGAGATGGCATAGCAAGATCAATAGAAAGAGACCCACTTCCAAACTCCTAGGATCAATAACGGGCCAAAACAGTTCGGATGCTAGGTTTCATGATCTAGATTTGTTCCTTTATGCACATTGTATACTAACAAGCATAATTTAGTGTTTTTATGGATTAATCATCTTGGATGAGACCTCTAAGTAACTCTAGGATGATTATGACTATTTAGGTGCTTATATTGCTAGAATGATGTTATGCTAGGGTCTATGGTGGCTAACACATTTGTATTGTGATTGTCCATACTAAGGCTAAGTTGAATGATGTAGACATATAGCAAACATCATGTGATGTTTGTTTGGTTCGAGTTAGTCATTAGTATAAGATTAGCTCATCAATCAATGGGTGAATAGGAAACACCATGTGAAATTCATTGATTGAAGCCAAATGTATAGGCAACACATACCTATACCGTGCTACATTTGTTTAATACCATGTTTTCATGTTATTTGAGATTCAATTCTCCTATTTTCATGTAAAAGCACACCATGATCTTACATATGCCTAGTACGGTGATGAGATGCTCAAAGGAGGCAAGCAATAGGTGGTAGCTTCGTCTTGCTGTTGCGCGGTTACAAGACTAGAAGGTTGTTGTGCTTGTTTTTTTTGTTCATGTCAAAGAAGAGGCCTTGGTAAGGAATGATACGCCCCGGATGCCGATGCCATCCGTATATCCGGCTAAGACGACCCGACAAGCGGCATGCCTAGCCATGATATGAAGTTTGCCCATTTTTTTTAATATATTATTATATTTTAGCATTTTAAATATGAGATCACCAAGCTTCCAACTTGATTGTGCGGTCTAGTATGGATCATGTCAACCAATATGTCATCACCCCTTGATATCACTCAAATCTACACTCTACAACCAATACTCTATCACCCTTGTCAATCCCAACACCTTTTGAGCCGCTCATTATGTAATAACCGAAAATTTTAAGAAAATAATCCAGACCAGCCCAAATGGCCACGGTTCTTGCCTTTCCTCCTATTTAGGCCTAGTAGAAGGCCAACCTCGATGACCTATTATGCCAACAAGCCGAATAAATCAGGCGGCCTCCTTTCTCCTTCCTACCCTTCTTCCTCCAACGGCTCGCTCTCCCAGCAAGTAACGACGCTCTTTACTCCTCGTCTTGAAGGCGGGTTGACTGAAGACATTGAAGACCGGTTGTTACCACACTGTCTAGGAACTCATTTGAGTCATCTTCTTTGCACCTTGCCTCTACCTCCCGACTACTTCTAACGAAACCACCACCAACTGACCCTCACATTCATCCCTTCTCCCAATCACGCTGGAGGGTACCGTCGACGAACCGTCCTTGATTCCAACCAAGTAAGGGGAGACTACTCTTCCTCCACTCTTTTCCTCCTCTTTCCTGTTTCCAAATTCCATAACCGATCTGAACCTTACCTCGCCGGCATGATCACAGGGCTCGGAAGCTATCCCGACAAAGAAGTAGACATCAACAGTAGAAGCCGTCCAGTAAGCGCAACCTATTTGCACCGGTGGTAAGGTCTTCCTCATCGAACGTTGCCACCTTCTCTTTATTCGGCGTAGTGTGAATTAAATTGGATGTTGCAGGGTATTGACGGAGCTCAAACTCATGACCTCACGCTTGGAGTGGAGAAGGAGAAGTAGCTTTTCGCATGCGATGAGAGTCGAACCCGCGACCACCTACGCATCGCCTTGCACCGCCACCCTCCTCACTTGTGCCCAGTAAGTCTCGATCTTGTGACCTCTGCTCTCTATTTCTGTTGGCGTGTTGCGTTTTGTTGCTACCTAGGGAGCTCAAACTCGGGTGGTACAACTCCCTCCCCACCTGGCGTTAATATGTGTATATGTCACCCATAAGATTCGAACCGGTAACCACTGAGGATAGTTGCTATGTTTTGTTGTTGCGCCCAAGAATCGAACCGGTGAGCACCTGTTTTGCAAGCTTGCCAGGTGCAATTAACACCGTTAACCCGTGCAACTAATTTTCGTTCTGGTTAGACTCGAAATCCGAAACCCATTTTAATTCCGTAAATTAATCTCCATTAATAAATAACTATATAGTTCTATAATTAACTATTTATTTATTGTGATAATTAGTTAAATTAATTTAGTGGAATGTTGATGTGGAATGTTGTTGAGGAATTAGTAGAGAATGATCGGACTAGTGGAAGTTTGGAACTAGTTTAGAGAATGTTGTGTTAGTTTTGGAATCGGAACAGAACTATAAGAAGTTGGAGGATTGATAGCGATATACGAAATACGGGACTTACGAGATAGCGGAAGGTTAAGTTGAATGACTTTGACGACGATATGGAAAGTTTGGAATGGACGTATATGTCCGTGAACCTAGGTTGTAGAAAGTGTAAGGGTATTGATGCTAGATATAATAGTTTGTTTGATTAGAAAATCGAGCAGTATTAAGATGTTGATACATCTTGCTCAGGATTCGAGATCTTTTACTGACAAATCACGGATAATATTGGAGACCAATACAGATAAGGTGAGTTCATTGGACTCACTTGGTTACCGTGATAATATTGAGGTCCTGTTTAGTATCCATATCTAGATATCAAGATATGGGTATGAGGTTTCAAGGTATGGGTATGAGATCGATATCTGATACCTTTGTTTCGGAGAGAAGAATAGAAGAGGGAGGAGCAATTTTAGATATGTGATACCTCTAGTTTTTTGAGTATATCAAAATAGGAGAAAATGTTTGTAAGGAGTATATCAAGATATCAGTTTGATATCCATATACTTGTATACCAAACATAGGTATGAGTATTTTTATGTCGATATCCATATCTGATATCTAGATATGGATACCAAACATGCCCTGAGTGTGTACTAGGGTCGTGTGTGAAATGCTTGTTAATTAAAATGAACGAACTAGACCATTGCTATTTATTTTTCTAAAGAGAGGTCCAAGTGTATTATAACTGGCCGTAACATCATTGCCCGGGCCGATGGTGTTGGAAGGTTCTCCGCGACATTTCTAGTGGGGTATACGAGGGATATACATCGAAACCATTCCTACTGGTTTATGGGGACAGGGGCGAGGGTTGGGCGACCCTTGTTCTACCATAGAAAGTTGAACAATAAGATGACGAATTCCACCAAAAGAAAAGATAAGAACCGGGACATTGCTTCTTGCATGTTAAGTGATTTACTGTATTTCCTTATTTGTGATTGTGTCCTAGTATCCTTAGTATTATAATTGTAGCTAACGGTTTTACCGTGTTGATAGACTTTGCAAGTTAGATATTTACCGAGAAATTGGGATTAGAGGGGCCAGCCAGGATTTCCGTACTAGGAGGTTATGGGCGTCTTTATTTAATTATCTATCTTGCAATAGAATATTTCTTTTCAGTTGGATATCTATACACGTCTAGAGTCTGTTATGTCTAAACATGTTCTACTCTTAAAGGAATTTTGTTTTATAATATATGTGTCATGTTGCAAGGTCTGATGTTATTGATGTCAAACCAAGGCCGGGATCCACTGTGAGGTCCTAGCCAGTAACGCTCTGAATTCCCAGAATTCGGGGTTTTACACACTACCCCAAAGGTCCAAATTTTCAACAAATATCTTAATATTGGGAGAAAAATATCATATATTTTGCGTAAATTGTCAACTAATTTCATATTTGTAAGTTTAATAATTTTTATTGTATAGATTTATGAAAACTTACCCATTAGTAGAGCGATATATACAAATTGTGTCTTGGCTTTAGGAATTAAAAAAAATATTTCACCCAATTTGTTTGATATCGGAAAGCGGTTATGTTGGACTTTCTACTAGAGGTGGTCCGACCTAAAGCATACTTGCGGATGAGAACAAGAAGTTAAGGATCATCAGAAATATTGGTGTTGGGTGACGAGATTTCAAGATGGGTCAATCGATCAACAACACAATTAATTTCTCTGAAAACATGCATGCACTGGTTAGCAACACATTTCGTTTCACTCAATTACACATAAGACTTGAATAATGTGAGATAAGGTTTTTGTAAATAACGCAATTTTGAGTTAAATTTTACGAAAAATATCAATAAAAGTTGGATTTTCAAAATAGATGGAGAAGAGGGAGTAAGTTCTCCAACATCAAAAAGAAAACATCTCATATTTGCATCTTTAACCTTTGTTAGTTGATCAAGTAATATATTTTTTTCTAAGTACCCTTCTTGGTGATGAAACCACAAGTCAAAGAAACAATTAGATTGAAATTATTAGAAGGATTTGTTGAAAAACACCATCATATTAAAGGAAGAGTGACTAGGTACAAAATAATTAAATCGATTAAAATTGTTTGATCTTAAGGGTGGCAATCGGCCTAGTACATGCAAATTTTCCTTTTGGCATTGTTTGTTGTGACTTGTTGTCCGAGAATTAGATTACATTTAAATTAGAAAAATTTATTTTTTAAATAAGAAGACCCATTGTTAGTCATACAATTTTTATTTTTATTTAAAAATTTCTTATAATCAATATCAAACATCAAACGTATCTTTAGTATTTTTCTTTTAAAATATCATCATATTTTCCTTAAACAAATGGACTTAGCTCAACCATAAAACAAAAAAGAAAAATCAACTTGAAATATTATAATCTTATAATATTATAAAAAGGAGATTTTCTCTATATATAATTTCCTATATTACCTTCTTTGATTTATTACACGTGTTTAGAAAATTTGGATTACACGTTTCTGCAACGTAGATTACCGCCTCTCTCTTTCTTCTTAGTCGTCGTTCTGTGCTTCACGGATCTTTCTTCTTAGTTCGTAGTTCTCTACGGTCCTTTCTCGAAACTGAGTTGACCACATATCTAGGGTTTGGAGGCTCCTTGGCGACGGCGGCTTCCCGCCGCGACTCCGGAAAGAGGAGGCGGTGGTGGTCGCAGGCGAGGACGGATCTAGGCTCCACGGGTCGAGGCGCTTCCGGGGTGGTCAGTGATGGCTCGCAGCGACAGGAGGTGTTCTTCCCCTTTCCGTTATCCGTTTTCTTAGCTAAATTGCGTGTTCAATTTCTAATATTGTTTGGTGGAATTTTCCGATGTTCCAGGACCATTGTTGATCAGACGCTTGACCTCACTTTTGAAACTACCGCTTCTAAATCGATATAATCAGGTTTACACTGTGTAATGGAAGATTATTTTAATTTCTATTTTTCGTAGCAACCTAATTCAATGGTTCAGATACGGATGAGGTGTTTAGATCACATGGATATTAATAATCTAAATCTACTTAATTGGAAGATTGCTTTTGTTTACAGATGATGTTCACTGATTTCTATTTTCATTTGTAGAGGGGAACGTGCTTCAATTTGAACATGGCTACTTAGTGGAGACAATTGTTGAGGGCAGTTCGCTTGGAGTTGAGCCTTACTCGATCCGGGTTTCTGAGGATGCGGAGCTCTTCGCTGTTGATGCCGATAATCACAAATCGTTAAAATCACACCTCCTCTCTCCCAATGGATATTCTTCCTCTCCTGCCGACTTTCAATTCCTATATCACCGGCTGTTCATTAGTCTTTCTTTGTTTATTTCTGTGAATCGTTTCTACATGTTTGATGTATTTCTTCAGTGTTCTGTACCATTGCCAATTTGTTTTCCCCCCTATTGCTTAGAGGGTTTATTGTTTCTGGTTATTTGGTGTTTGATTTAGATGGAATATTCTTCATTTATATGACCTAGTTGTGATGGCATCTTGAATCTGTATTGTTCTTATGTACTTAGGATATATTGTAAAGGAATTTGCTCCGAAAATGAGTACTCTTGATGCGGGAGCATCTAGGAACCGAGCCTCAATACTAGAAGTGACGAGACCATCTAAGAAGAGACGTAGTACGAGAGATGAAACGCAGGAATATGAATTGGAAGAAGCACACAATTCAGACGAGGAAGAGCAATCCAGACGTGGAAAGAAGAGGAATCCGGGCTGAATCGAGTGGCTAAATTAAGACCAACGTCATTTAAATTTTAGCCCATTTTTGAGACATTTGAAATTGAGTTTTTGCATTTATTTTATTGACATTTATCTTTCTTCTAGAAGGTCAATATCTCTTAAAGATTTGACCTTATCTTTTCATTATAAGATCTTATCTCGTAAAGATTCGATCTTATCGCTTCGCATTTTATTTCCTTTCTTTTATTCATTTCGGGCTCGATCTTAGATCAAGCCCGCAGCCCATGTAAGCACATTTGGACGTCCCATCTTGCCTATATAAGGCCAAGTTGGACGTCATTTTCGGATTCAGATTATTAAACACATTGATACGTTTAAGTATTCCTTCTCGAGTGATTCGAGTCTTAATTAGGTGCGAAGCCTCTTCAAAACCCTGGACGGGTGAGAAGCGCGTCCAGTCTCGTTTGGTAGCTAGGAGAAACGTCCAGCCCCGGTGCGAAGCTTGGGTTGAGTGCTATTCGAACTCCAAGCAACTTCTTTACTTCCTGGATCTTGTTCTTCCTCGAAGTTTAAGATTAAAGGAAGAGTCGTTACTGCGAAGGGAAGACTCATCCACTATCCAGCACGGTCCAATCCCAACCACCGGATCCTTCATCCATCCATTCCACACGTCTATCATATCATTCTGACGCCTATTCCATCTTCTCGTTAGCCTAAGTCCTTGGTGTTGAAAGATCGGGAATCCTCACGGCTTATCCCTGTATCAAATTGGCATCAGAGCAAAGGTTAATCAACACCAGCCGCCCGTCAAAACAAAAAAAAAAATCGAAGCTTTCAAGATTCGTCAAGAAGGTTTCAACAAAAAAAACGATTGGGGCAGAAGGAGTAACGGTTAGTATTCTATTCTCGTTAACAACTGCTGTTTCACAATCTAATTGTCAATTACTTGAAAAAGATTGAATTGTGGCCTGAATTATTTTTCCACAAAAAGAAATTTCCGCCTGAGATCCAATTCAATTGAGATCTCTTGTATCATCTTTATACAAGTGATACATGTATCCCTATGATGTGATTGATTGAAGCTAAATAATTAAGGGTTAAAGTTTTACTGCTTTACGAGAAAAATAATAAACAATATGAATTCTACCAATCATGCGAAAGGGATACAAGGACACACATGAGGAGGGATACAGAAGATCTTGACCGGATCCAATTACATTCTTTTCCTATAAACTTTAACGGTTCAACCGGTGCAAACATATCAGGGCTAATTAGTGGGAAACCTAGAACGTACTTTTTAGCCACGGGCCACCCTTTTTGTTCCTCCTCCATGTACCACAGCAGCCGCTGCACATAAAAAAAAATCGGCCGATCTCGGCCAATTTTGACCGAGATCCACCCCTGCGCCGCCGGCCTCACGCCAGCTCCGCCCTATCCACCGCCCATCACAACCACACCACCCATCTCACCACCGTTTGGCCGATCTCCGGCCGTCCACCACCAACAACAACCCCGCCACCGGAAAGCACTACCACCAGCCGGCCACAACCACAGTTTTCTGCCAATCTCGGTCCCCCTAGACCGAGATTCACCCCTGCCGCCGACTGCAGCCTGCTCCAACGCCCAAACACCACCCAGCCGCCACCCCACACCCTCAGCCGACCCTCTAGGGTTACGACCTTACAAAAAAAACCCCTTTCTCGCGCCCGAACCCTAATTCCCGCCGCCAGCCGCCGCCGCCTGCCACCTTGCCGCCACCCATACACCCCGCCGCCTCTCCTGAGCCGGCCAAACACACCACCACCACAACAACCTCACTCCCCACCCGGAACGCCTCAGTTTCGGTCCAAACCGCCGCCATCACCTCCGCCGCCCGTCCGCCGCCGCCCGTCAAACGCTTGCTGCCGTCCGCTGCAGTACATCCCAGCCGCCGCTTCTGCACCACTGCAGTACCCAGCCGGCGCCAGCCTTGCCCTGCCTTCCTAGGGTTTCGGCAAGTATAAAAAAAAGAAGGAAAACGGGTACGGGATTGTGATCATCTTCGGCTTTCTTGAAAAATATCCATTTCGTTTTCAGGAAGGGAGCCTTCTTTGTTTATATTGTTCATATTGTTTATATCCTTGTGAATATCCTTGTATTTTTTCCCTTTTCCATTTTTGAGTTTCCAACAGACACTACTCAAAACCTATTATTTACAACCTTTTTGTTCCTTTGGAACCTTTCCTTGGCTATTTAAAAATTTTCAGGCTACTTTCATTTTTCTTTCTCAAGATAAATTGACTTTAGTTGAGAAAATTGCAGGCGAGTATAGATTATTTGATATGTCTAACTCAGGGAGAGAGAACGAACAAATAGGCGGCGCACCAAGAGCTATGGATACCGAGGCTATACTTACAAGGATAATGGAAAGGTTGGACGCTTTGGAGACCCGGGATAACGAACGCCCAAACAACCCTCCGCCACCTAGACAACCCCTGTTCCGGGCTAATCCAAGAATCATGCAACCTAGGAGGTACGTCAGAAGGGAATTGGATTTGGAGGATAGAGAGGACGAACATCCAGTACTAGAAACCGAGGTCTACTCTAAAGCTAAGGTGAAGATACCACCATGTAAGAGCCTTAGTCCAGGAGCTGAGCCGCCCCGCGGGTGCCTTGTGCCGCCCCTGCGGTCCAGGATGCCGCCCCTGCGGCTCAGGATGCCGCCCCTGCGGTTTCTTACGGCTGCAGCCGGCTTTGTTGACCGGTTGGACCCGTGCTTTACCTTTCCTTCCTTCCTTCTTAAGTCTCGTCCTTGGCTTCTGATCAAGGGTTTTCACTTCCTTTACAACTTCTTCACGTTCTTCTTCTCTTCTCCTTCTCCTTGATCTCTTGTGTGAGTTTTCCTTGGTTTGGAAGAGGATTTGTGTGGATTGTTGATGATGATGGATGTTGTTGCTGAGCTTGGGAGCCAGCTGAGGTAGTGGTTGTGGATCTTTTACTTGGTTGATCACAACAATAGGTAAGCTCCATGCTTCTCTTCTTTCTTCCTTTCTTGATTTCCTCTTCCTTAACTTAGGATTAGATGTGTTTGGATGTGTATTTATAGTGGAATGTGTATATATATGTATGTGTGTGGCTTTGGAATGATGAAGACGTGAAATCGTCAAGTGGGGAGCCGAAGAGGAATCAAGGGATCACACTCTGCACTGTCGCCGCCCCCGCGTTCCAGTGCCGCCGCCCCTGCGGAAGATTGTCACCGCACCCACGCCCGGAAGGCGCCGCCCCCGCGGCCACGGTCACCGCTCCTGCGCCAGTGTGCCGTCGCGCCTGCGGTTTGCCTTGTTTCGCCCCTGCGTCCCTCTTGACACGCAGGTGCGTCTTGTCCCGGATCTACCTAGAGTAGTGTAGATCATTTCCTTTCCTAGTATGAGCGGGTTAGTATCATGCTAGGTACGTATATGAGGATAAAACGATGATGAGTATGATATCTGTAACGCCCGGAATTTTTTTAGAAAACGAATTATCGTGTTATTCCTATTTCCGTAATTTATTCTACGGAAATATCCGACTTTTATTCCAAAACCGTAAACCGTAAAATATTTTACGAGAATGTCGGAAAATATTCCGACCCGTAACGCCCGTTACGGAACTAGTTTAACGAGTCGGATCCCGCCCTTTCTTTTCTTTCCTCTTTTCTTTCTTCTTTGGGGAATCTCGGCCTGCCTATCTCGGCCGAGATCGTCGCCCAGCCCGCGGGAACACCCGCGGCGCTTTCCCTCTTCCCACGCCAGCTGCACGTGTCGCCCGCCCAGCCTACGCTTAGGCCTGCAGCCGTGCCGCCCAGCCTACCCGACCCCTCGTCCACGCTCCCTGCTCCTTGCACCTAGCCGACCCGACCCCTCGGCCTGTGTAAGACCGCGGCACTCCTTCCCTCTTCTCTCCTCTCCCTTGTCTCCTTCACGAATCTCTCTCTCTCTCTCGACCTTCACCCTCTGCAACCACCTCCCTCAGCTCTCTTCTGCGTCCAGCCGCCGCCCCGCCGTCGTCACTTCGCCACCTCTACGTCCCGAGCCCTTGGAGCACGCCGGAGAGCCACCACCGAGACCCCTCTCCCTCGTTCTGCGTCGGGGCTGCTCAGGCAAGGAGAGCCGCAACAAGCCGTCGCCGCCCCGGGGTAACCTTCGCCGTCGCCGTGCCTCGCCTGCACGGGCCTAGCCGGAGCCGCCGACGCCAGTCGCCCTCCCCTCCGCCACGCCTTCTCCTTCGGCCTCGGGTGAGCAACAACTCACTTCTCCCCGCCACTGCAGCGTCCTCGCCGGAGCTGGAGGCCGGCCGCCACCGTCGGAGTGAAGCCCGCAACTCAGGCCGTCCAGGGAGACCATCGCAGCCACCTTGCCGCCGCCCTAGCCTCGCCGGAGAAGCAGTGAAACCGCGGAGACACCACTGCAGAATCTCGGCCGAGATTTCTGGGTAATCTCGGTCGGCCACCCTCTCTTTCGGTATAATTACGCTTTGACCCCCCTCAGTTTATATTAATTACAGATTATGCCCTTATGCCTTAGGAAATGCAGTTTTGCCCGGAAAATATGTTAGCGAGTTTCTAACCTCGGAATTTAGGAACGAGTTTGATGTTAGGTTCGATATGTTATAGTTTTACGATCAAATAACGTAAGGGCGAAATGGATAGTATCATGCTAGGTTCCGGATCCCGATAAAGAGCCACATATTCGTATCGATATATATATATATGCTTAGTAGTATCATGATAGGTTGGATTGCATAACTTAGTGGAAATGCCAAGTAGCGGCTTTTGTGACCTTAAGAGAGTGTGATGAGCGGATTTAGACCTAGTTGGCTTTTACATCATTATTGACGGTAACTATGTTGGACTCTAGGATATGGTCCTAGAATGCGAGTCAAATGATCCTGCGTAGGTCATTTGGGTAGAAGTACTAGACTTCTTGAGTTGAGCGGGTTTTTATGATACCTTGTTGTGAACAGGTTGAGTACTTCTTCCCAAGGGAAGCGTGAGCGTTTTGTGAGATAGCGTTTGGGACGAGGTAAGTCTTCGGACTTACTTGGCTCGTATTTTATGTATTAGTATTGTTGTGTGTTTGGTGGTGTGTGTTATTTTATGTTATAACGATGAAACCGGTAATTAGGACCACCGACTTTATATATATGGTTATATTGGCCCAAGTGTATGAGAATGGGCGGTGACAATACTGCCTAGCCCATAGTGTGGTCTAGGGGATTCTCGGCGACTAGCCCGGCGGGTTAGATGGACGGATGCATCCGTACCATTCCTTGCCGGTAAGTAGGGACCGAGGCGAGACCATTGGGGTCTCGTGTCACAAAAGAAGTTGAACTAGATTGGAATACGACTTAATAATAAAAGATAAGGAAACGGACTTGTGTGATTTATGTTTTGTGTTATGAGTGTGTTTGTGCCTTCACCGCTTTCCTAATATCTCGAATATGAGCTAACGGTTTAAAACCGTCTTGTAGTTGACTTGCAGGTTAGGGATGCCGCCGAGTGAGGTGGAGGAGTGGACAACCAGGGTCTCCGTACATTATAGGACGGGGATGTTTTGAGTCATTTCATGTCGTCTTTTATGGATATTGTCGTATGTTAGTATTCGGATTTATTTATGTTGTTTTGAGGACTCGGCTGAGTTTCCAAGTTGTAGTTTCGTACTTTTCGTTTCCGCATACACTAAAAACATATTTGAGTTTTCGACCTTTATTTGTGCCATGTTGGAAGGTCCGGTGAAATTGTTGTCAAGCTAAGGGTCGGGACCCATTGTGCGGTCTCGCCCGTAGCGCCCCGAGTCCCGCGGATTTGGGGTGTTACAATATCTATAGGTGCCGGTTATGGCCTTGAGGTTTATAAGTTGGATATGATCCTTATGGACCCCTTGGGTCTAGGTGTGACCCCTTTGAGTGATAGGAGATTGATATCTCGTTATGCCTTGTTTTTAGGCAGTGATGTCCTCCAGTTTGGAGTTGATCGTGTTGAGACTACTTCGAGGTTGAGGTAAGTCCATAGGACTTACTTAGTTACCATCTTTATATTGGATGTATGCTTGAGTGGTGTTTGTTATATGCTTTATATCATGCGATATTGATTATTACCGACCTATGGTTTAGTGACCGCCCATTGTAGTGGCTGTGACAACTTGCCTTTCATCCCGTAGTGGAGTCTGGGAGGTTCTCTGTAGTCAGGCTAGATCTGGTATACGGGAAGGGAACTTACCACTCCTTATGGTATACGGGAAGGTGCGCTTATACCACTCTAGCTAGCTATAACACTCAGAGGCGAGGATTATATATATTCCTCGTGTCACATATATTCATATGCAGATATATATATATATATACGAATTGAGTGTTAGACTTTATAAAGTTTATTAACCGGGTAAATGTGTGGCAACATGTTTATATGTTATGATTCCTGAAGTGTGTTTGTTCTCTTGCATCTTCTATATATATGTGTATGGTTAGCTAACGGTTTTATACCGTGTTGTAGATCCTTTGCAGGTTAGGAGAGTTGCAGAGTGATCCAGAGTGGGTGATCCACTGAGGGCTCCGTACACTAGGTTGCTATCGTGGGATATGGGATCTTTTGTTATGTACAATTATATGTTTTGATTTTACTCAACGGTACCTTGTGTAAAGCCCGGAATTTTATTCCAGACTTAGAGCGCCTTGTAGATCTTCCCGTAGGCCCGGGATGCCAAGTGCCGGGATTTATTCCAAAAAAATCCTGAGCCGACTAGTCGTTTTCCCCTTTTTCCGCGTTCCGACCCTTCGTTCCGGGTTAAAATGACAAGGGGTCATTTCCGACCCCTCGGTCCCTGGGGAGGGACAAGAGGTCAGCTGACCCCTTGGTCTCCTCACCCCTTTTCAGCCAATGTCCCCCTCTCTCCTCCCTTGCTCAGTCTCACGTCATTTCTTTCCTTCACTTTCTTCTCTTCTCTTCTCTTCTTCCATTGTTGATTGAGGAGCTTGCATGTGTGGACTGCAGAAGGACAAATGCAGATCAGGTGTGGTAAGTCTCTTTCCTTCCTTCCTCTCCATGGCTGCTCACCCCTTTCTTCTTCCCTCCTTCATCCATGGCCATGGATGAAGCTTTGAGAGGTTTTCACTCAAGTCCTTTACATTCATGTGTTCTTAGCACGATTAGGTCGAGGAGAGGTGCCTAAGACCGGTGTTGGGTGTTTGGAGAAGATCCAACAAGAGAAGAAGGACTTTGGAGCCAAGGATCCACGATCGAAAACGAAGAAGACGACGTTCTGCACAGAACCCGCGGGGGCGGATCTTCACGACCGCGGGAGCGGCCAGCCGCGGGTGCGGCTCGGCACGGCCGCGGGTGCGGCTCGGCACGGCCGCAGGGGCGGCTCGGCACGGCCGCAGGGGTGGCGCCAGACACACGACTATGGACCACCGCGGGTGCGGCTCCTGGTTCCACGGGGGCGGTTTCTGTATTCCGCAGGGGGCGCCAGCTTGACTCCGCGGCTGCGGTTGGTGCAACAGTAGGCTTCTCCTATCCTTTCCTCTTCGTTCCTTCCTTAGTATTGTTGTTGAATCATGTTAGTAGCATGCTTAGGATGGCCTAGAGTAGCTTGAGAATGCCACTTAGTGGTTGTGAACCTATTAGCCCTTAAGGCTCGATATAGTTGATGGATCTGAGCATGTGAGCATGATGGGCCTTCTAGGCTAGCTTGTTCCTCCTTGGTTGAGGATTAATATCTTGTGAGGTTATAAACTGTTGTGAGCTGCTTTCATGTGTGGAGAGTGTGGTGAGTATTTGGGACCTAGGATGCATTCCTAGCTTGAGGGTTAGGTGATCTTGCTTAGATCACTAGAGTGAAGTCTAAGACTTCTTGAGCGTGAGTATGTATTGATATGCATATCTCTTGTGAGCAGGTTATGGGCTTCCTCCTTAAGGAAGCAAAAGTGTGGTGATTTGAGTGCGGTGACGAGGTAAGTCTCCGGACTTACTTAGCTCGTATTTTACGTATTAGCATTGATATGTGTTTGGTGGTGTGTGTTTATGTTCTTGTTATAACAACTAAACCGGTAAATAGGACCACCGACCTTATATATTTTGGCCCAAGTGTTTGATAACGGGCGGTGACATCATCTGCCTAGCCCTGCGGGAAGTCTCGGAGGTTCTCGGCGACTAGCACGGCGGGTTAGATGGTCGGATGCATCCGTACCATTCTTTGCCGGTAAGTAGGGACCGAGGCGAGACCACGGTGGTCTCGTGTCACAAACCGAAGTTGAATTAGAACGGGATATGGCTTAATAATAAAAAAGATAATAAACCGGACTTGCGTGTTTTATGTTGTGTGATATGTATGTGCTTGTGCCTTCACCTCTTTTCTAATGCTTCGAATATGAGGTAACAGTTTTAAACCGTTTGTGTAGATGACTTGCAGGTTAGGGATGCCACCGAGTGAGGTGGAGGAGTGGACAGCCGGGGTCTCCGTACAATATAGGACGGGGACGTTTTTGGGTTATGTATTCATATCGTTAGTTTGTGGATGTTGTTGTATGTTTTAGATTTTCGTATCGGAGTTACATCGTTTTGAGGACTCGGCTGAGTTTCCACTTTGTACTCTTTACATTTCGGTTTTCGCATACGTTAAAAACGTTTTGAGTTGGCCTTTATTTGTGCCTTGTTGGAAAGGTCCAGTGAAATTGTTGTCAAGCTAAAGGTCGGGACCCATTGTGAGGTCTCGCCCGTAGCATCCCGAGTCCCGCGGATTTGGGGTGTTACAAAAGTGGTATTAGAGCCCTAGGTTGACAACAATGGCACTCGCAATCTTTTTAAAGGCCGAATGAGGAATAAACAGAACCCACACGGGTTCTGACTTTTCGTTTTCAAAATCATGTGCATGAGTCGGCTTTGGGTTAGAATGTACGGGACCACCACTCCTTCCGCAAACCTCGGCGACATATATCTCTGGATTAGAAGTATGTATATATTAGTACATAGTTATATATATAAATATATGACCTTAGGATGTTTGTGGATTTGTATGTACCCAGCTACGTATGTGGTCTTAGGATGTTTGGGCTTGTATGCCTTGGATGCATTTTGTGATTATGCTTACCTTACGCTTTTAGAAGTTTTATCATACGAGATCATAATAGTACCTACATATTTATACATAAGTAAACGTCATACGCTATTAGATAACACGTACGAGAGCTACCACTTACGTAGGACCCGTCAGAGGTAGACCCCCTCTTTCTCCTACCATCCCGATACGGGGACAAGTAGGAAGACCTTCAGGCACGAGAGGTCGGGGATGTATCCCCATTGCGGACCCGCCAGTTGTGGATCCACCAGTAGTTAAGGTTCCCGTAGAGGACGTCGCCGAGAGCATCGTTCCCGAGGCTGGGGATAGGACCGTTGGGAGGTCCGGACACAGAGTTCTCCATCTGCCAGGACCAAGGGAGCGTCCATTGGAGCTACGGTGTTTGAGTACGTACGACGAGAACAATGAAGATAACAAACTTGAGTTTTTCAAGAAGACGCATGGACTACTAAAGATGTGAATCGAGGAGGAGATGGGTGCATTCTAACAAGGTTAAAGGCGGTGTTCCATCACGAGAAGTGAAGCTTTCCTTAGACGCTCCTAAGCTTTGGAGTCAAGATGAGAACGTGATCGAACCAAGTGTGAAGGATGTAAGATACCGTGAGTTAAGCTTACGAGGTACCATTAAGTGAAGAGTCAACATTACGAGAGTTATGAGAAGAATGGCAAGGTGGGGTCTTACGCGGAGTTGACCGGTTTCTGTTATGACGATAAGGCGAAGAAACGCCAAAAAGAAGGAAGTGTATAAATGATGATCCTAAGAAGATGAGAGCAACACGTGGATGTCAACTAACGTTAGAGATTTTGAGGAGACGCACTTACAAGACATCATGAAGCGCGGTTAAGCCTATGAAGGCGAGTCATGTGACTCAAAAACGCCGAGAAGGGTATATTTACCTCGCTGAAGGAAAAGGAAGCGTGGAATGAAGAATGAGCTAACGGAGTTTAAGGTAGAGTACCCCGAGAGGGTAACCTTCATGAGAATGGTAACTTGGAAGCATAGAAGAATGGTAAGTCATTGACATAGGAGAATGTCAATTATCAACTAATTGGTGACAACTGAGAACGCGCATGTGCGGGTGCTCTATGGATGGGTGTGTGGGAGAGTAACCAGGTTGTGGGATCGTAAAGGAACGGTAACAAGAGCTTAGATTATATCTTAAACTCTTGATTTGAAGTTGTTATGGAGAACACCAGTTTGCGGAAAGAGAGACGGTTATCTCCATTTGTACATCGATTACAATGAGCCGAACAAGATGACAAGGAATAACAAGTACCCCCTTACCACGTATAGATAATCTACTCGACCGATTGCAAGGGTCGGTGGTCTCTTCTAAAATCGAGTTAAGGTTTGATTGTCACCAATTGAGAAGTCGAGACTGGGATATTGCAATCACGGCATTCCGGACAAACCATGGTCACTACGAGTTGTAGTGATTCCATATGGGCTTACTAATGCCGGAATAGGACATTTTGGTCTACTCTCGAAGAAGAGAGAAGTTGTATGACCAGTTGTCTCGGGATGACAACCCCCGAAGGATGTGAAAGAAGTTGCAAGTTTCTTGGATGGGCTGATCATTACCGGATTGTGGAGAGATTCTCCAAGTAACACCATCTATGGTAACCTACTCCGGATGACGATGAAGTATTGAGTGGGACGAAATTGGACAATGGAGTTGTTGAGATTTAAGAGGAGATTCATTGGTGCAACTGTTTTGAATTTGCCTCGAGGTATGATCGGTTTGAAGTGTACAAGTGATTCTTCAAGACATGGTCTTGATTGTGTATTGAGAGACGATGTAAAAGTTACAGCATACATGTCTCGTTAGTAGAAGTTGTGTGAAGCAAAGTATTTCCTTCATTACTTAGAACTTGCAATAAGAATTGAGGAAAACGTAACATCAAAGTGTGGTTTGACAAGAGCCAAAACCAACGGTTTAAATTGGAAGTTCGATCTTCTTTGTTAGAGACAAGCAAAGAAGAAACATAATGGAAATGTTTTAGTGAGAAAGACCCGAGAAGGAAGTTGAGTTTCCGATACATCGGACATTTTTGAGATCTTAGCGCAAGTTGGGAAAGTGTTTTACCGGCTGGCATGGCCGCCTCCTAGAACGGTCAAGGAGGTGCGCAATTTCTTGGGCTTAGCGGAATACTACCGCGGTTTTGTTGAGGGTTTCTCCGTGATTGCACGACCGCTCACTGCCTTGCTGAGGAAGTCTACCAGGTTCGTCTGGTCCGAGCCTTGTCAGCATAGCTTCGAGGAGCTGAAGAGGAGGTTGACCTCCGCTCCTGTTTTAGCCCAGCCTGAGGGCGTAGAGGATTTTGTAGTGTATAGTGACGCCTCCAAGCTAGACTTGGGGTGCGTTTTGATGCAGAGAGGTAGGGTTATTGCGTACGCTTCTCAGCAGCTGAAGTCGTACAAGGAGAATTACCCTACCCATGATCTCGAGCTAGCGGCAGTGATTCATGCCCTGAAGATCTGGCGACACTACTTGTACGGGGCTACATGCCAGATCTTCACAGACCATCAGAGTCTGAAGTATATATTCACTCAGCGGGAGTTGAATAACCGCCAGAGGAGATGGTTGGAGCTGATTAAGGACTTTCACTTGGAGATTTTGTACCATCCAGGGAAGGCGAACGTAGTCGCCGATACTTTGAGTAGGAGGACACCTCGAGAGGAGGTTATAGCTCGGCTTACGGTTCAGCCACTGTTGCAGAGGGATTTGATAGGTTTGGAGTTGGATATCCGGTTCCCGGGTACGGACTGTTGTTTGTCCGAGTTAGAGGTATTACCTGACCTGTCCGGAGAGATCCCGCAGAAGCAGGAGAGGTGTCCCATTTTGATGAGGATCCGGGACAAGATGTCCCGAGGAGAGGCAACGCAGTTTATCATGGGAGTAGACGAGCTATTGAGACGTCAGGGACGTATTTGTGTACCGTTGGATTAGGAGTTGAGAGAGCGGATTTTGCATGAGACACATTCCACGCCTTACTCGCTGCACCCAGGCACGAGTAAGATGTACCAGGATATTAGGAGATCTTATTGGTGGGGCGGGCTCAAGCCCGATGTAGCTAGATATGTGGCCCGATGCGCGACCTGCCAGCAGGTCAAGATCGACCACTAGAGACCCGGAGGAGAGCTTCACCCACTGCCCGTGCCACAATGGAAGTGGGAGGACATATTCATGGATTTCGTTACCGGTCTGAGACCGAGTAGGAGCTTTGACGCGATATGGGTTCTAGTAGACCGGTTGACGAAGACCGCACGTTTCTATCCTATACGGGAAACGTGGCCGGTGAGTCGTTTAGCCGAGGATTTTACCCGTCAGATTGTGAGATGACATGGAGTACCGAGGACCATCATCTCGGACAGGAACGGGCGTTTTACCTCGAGGTTCTGGCAGCAGGTACACGCCGTCCTAGGTTCGAGTCTCCATTTCTTCACCGCATACCATCCTCAGACCGACGGCCAGTCTGAGCGGACTATTCAGATATTAGAGGATATGCTTCGAGCATTTGTACTCGACTAGGGTCAGGTATGGCCAGATCACCTCCCGTTGGTCGAGTTTTCGTATAATAACAGCTGACACACGTCGGTTGGGATGGCACCTTATGAGGCATTGTATGGACGGAGATGCCGTACTCCCTTATGTTGGGACGAGCCGGGGAGCTCTAGCGTTGTAGCTCCAGATCAGGTACAGGACGACGTGGCGAGAGTTGCTTTGATCCGAGAGAGGATGTTGGCTGCGCAGAGCCGTCTGAGGTCGTTTGCGGATATGAGGCGTAGACCTCTCGAGTTCAGGGTAGGAGCTCATGTGTGGTTGAGGGTATCACCGACGCGGGGCGTCAGGCGATTCGGCATTAAGGGGAAGTTAAGCCTCTGATATGTCGGTCCATTCGAGATCTTGGAGAGAGTCGGTGAGGTGGCATACCGGTTAGCACTGCCACCGCGGTTGGAGGGTATACATCCGGTGTTTCATGTCTCTCAGCTGAGAGAGTACATACACGACCCGAGACACATTATCAGTCACGAGGACCTAGTGGTTGAGCCGGACCATACTTTTGCAGAGCACCCGATAGCGGTCTTAGAGCGGAGTACGAGGGGCCTTCGATCGAAGGAGATACCGATGTTGAGGAAACAGTGGTCGAGGCGAGGAGCCGATGAGGCTACATGGGAGACGGAGGATAGTATCCGGAGGAACTATCCCGAGTTTTATGCAGACTTAGCGACATCGATAGGACCGTCGGGTTAGTCCCGAGATATTCCTTGTTTATTTTATGTGTTATGTGATTTTGTATGAGTTATGCGTAACTTGCGAGGTCTTGATGTGATGTTATACGTAGACTTGGATTAGAGCCAGTAGTTGACGTTTTATGAGTTCCACGTAGTTACGAGAGGTGTTGGTCGGAGAGTGTTGGGTTTAGCAAGTTTCGGGACGAAACTTGTTTTTAGGGGGGTTAGTTGTAACGCCCGGAATTTTATTTTGAACTTAGAGCGCCTTGTAGATCTTCCCGTAGGCCCGGGATGCCGAGTGCCGGGATTTATTCCAAAAAAATCCCGAGACGACTCATCGTTTTTCCTTTTTTTTCGTGTTCCGACCCTTCGTTCTGGGTTAAAATGACAAGGGGACATTTCCGACCCCTCGGTCCGTGGGGAGGGACAAGAGGTCAGCTGACCCCTTAATCCCCTCACCCCTTTTCAGCCAATTTCCCCTCTGTCTCTCCTCCCTTGCTCACTCTCACGTCATTTTTTTCCTTCACTTTCTTCTCTTCTCTTTCTCTTCTCTTCTCTTCTTCCATTGTTGATTGAGGAGCTTGCATGTGTGGACTGCAGAAGGAGAAGTGCAGATCAGGTGTGGTAAGTCTCTTTCCTTCCTTCCTCTCCATGGATGCTCACCCCCTTCTTCTTCCCCCTTCATCCATGGCCATGGATGAAGCTTTGAGAGTTTTTCACTCAAGTCCTTTGCATGCATGTGTTCTTAGCACAATTAGGTCGAGGAGAGGTGTCTAAGATCAGTGGTGGGTGTTTGGAGAAGATCCAGCAAGAGAAGAAGGACTTTGGAGGCAAGGATCCACAATCGAAAACGAAGAAGACGACGTTCTGCACAGAACCCGCGGGGGCGGATCTTCACGACCGCGGAAGCGGCCAGCCGCGGGTGCGGCTCAGCACGGCCGCGGGTGCGGCTCGGCACGGCCGCAGGGGCGGCGCCAAACACACGACTCCGGACCACCGCAGGTGCGGCTCTTGGTTCTGCGGGGGCGGCTCCTGGTTCCGCGGGGAGGCTTTTGTATTCCGCAAGGGGCGCCAGCTTGACTCCGCGGCTGCGGTTTCTGCAACAGTAGGCTTCTCCTCTCCTTTCCTCTTTGTTCCTTCCTTAGTATTGTTGTTGAATCATGTTAGTAACATGCTTAGGATGGCCTAGAGTAGCTTGAGAATGCCACTTAGTGGTTGTGAACCTAGGAGCCCTTAAGGCTCGATATAGTTGATGGATCTAAGCATGTGAGCATGATGGCCCTTCTAGGCTAGCTTGTTCCTCCTTGGTTGAGGATTAATATCTTTTGAGGTTATAAACTGTTGTGAGTTGCTTTCATGTGTGTAGAGTGTGGTGAGTACTTGGGACCTAGGATGAATTCCTAGCTTGAGGGTTAGGTGATCTTGCTTAGATCACTAGAGTGAAGTCTAAGACTTCTTGAGCGTGAGTATGTATTGATATGCATATCTCTTGTGAGCAGGTTGTGGGCTTCCTCCTTAAGGAAGCAAGAGTGTGGTGATTTGATTTCGGTGACGAGGTAAGTCTCCGGACTTACTTAGCTCGTATTTTACGTATTAGCATTGATGTGTGTTTGGTGGTGTGTGTTTATGTTCTTGTTATAACAACTAAACCGGTAAATAGGATCACCGACCTTATATATTTTGGCCCAAGTGTATGATAACGGGCGGTGACATCATCTGCCTAGCCTTGCGGGAAGTCTAGGAGGTTCTCGGCGACTAGCCCGGCGGGTTAGATGGTCGGATGCATCCGTACCATTCTTTTCCGGTAAGTAGGGACAGAGGTGAGACCACGGTGGTCTCGTGTCACAAACCGAAGTTGAATTAGAACGGGATATGACTTAATAATAAAAAAGATAATAAACCGGACTTGCGTGTTTTATGTTGTGTGATATGTATGTGCTTGTGCCTTCACCTCTTTTCTAATGCTTCGAATATGAGCTAACGGTTTTAAACGGTTTGTGTAGATGACTTGCAGGTTAGAGATGCCGCTGAGTGAGGTGGAGGAGTGGACAGCCGGGGTCTCCGTACATTATTGGACGGGGACGTTTTTGGGTTATGTTTTCATATCGTTAGTTTGTGGATGTTGTTGTATGTTTTAGATTTCCGTATAGGAGTTACGTCGTTTTGAGGACTCGGCTGAGTTTTCACTTTGTACTCTTTACATTTCGGTTTTCGCATACATTAAAAACGTTTTGAGTTTGCCTTTATTTGTGCCTTGTTGGAAAGGTCCGGTGAAATTGTTGTCAAGCTAAGGGTCGGGACCCATTGTGAGGTCTCGGCCGTAGCATCCCGAGTCCCGCGGATTCGGGGTGTTACACCTTGTATAAACCTTTTGATTTATATATTATAGTTTTATGTTTTGGTTTTAATCTGTCAGTGAACTTGTTGTCAGACTAGGGTCAGGATCCATTGAGAGATCCTAGCCCAGTAGCGCCTCGAGTCCTACGGATTCGGGGTGTGACAAAGTTGGTATCAGAGCTTAGGTTGACAACAATGACACTTGCAATCTGCGATAAAGGTCAAATAGATAAATAAACAGAACCCGAAAGGGGTCTGACTTTTCAAAAGGTTTTGGTTTTGAAATGAGTACAAATGTTTTGGGATAGTGTGTACGGGAAGCCATCACCCCTTTGAAGATCTCGACAGTATAGATATATATATATATATATATATATATATATATATATATATATATATATATATATATATATATATATATATATATATATATTATGTTGTGATTGACTTTATATATATCTATACATATGGCATATATATAGCCTTCTAAGTTAGGTTTATATCCTCTGTAGATGGTTCGGACTAGAGCCTTACCTGCAGTTGGACGAGGTAGGGGTAGACCCCCTCTAGGTAGAGGACGGGGTAGGATTCCCGCTGTTGATCCACGTCCAGCGGAGGAGATTCACGAGGACGTTGCTAAGAGTGTCGTTCGTGAGACTGGGAACGGTGCAGCCGGGAGTCAGAGATCACAGAGAATCCAATAAGATGACTCGGATCGTGTTTCCATGGGGGGATCAGAGTTCCGTGCTTTATATCAGATGAGTAGAGGAGGCTGCCAGAGCAGGTAGACGTGCCCCAAATCTACGGGCACATGAGGGATCATCTGAGAGATCCCATGGAGCGACTCAGGTGCCAGCTGCATAGGCACATGCTTCTGAGATCGCTAGAGTTCCAAAGGAGTATCGAGGGCCTCGACCCGACACTTGGTTGAAGGCATTTCACTAGATGGGTGTACCCCCTCCCACTTTTTGAGTTTTTGTTTTAATTAGTTTAAATCTTCTTCTCGATATATACACGTTAGCCTTTGTTTAGATTTATTACCTAACGTAAGGGGGGAAAAAATTAAAAAAATTAAAAATGTTAATATAAGAAATTAAGAATTAACGGTCTACAAATAACGGAATTAGTTTGCGGTAAACTACGTTCGTTAGAAAAACTATAAATTAAAGGCTCGTAATACGAGATTGTTACGGTTTCGTAATAGGATAGTTAAGAGGGCTTAAAACTGCTTGGTCGGATTTAATTAACGGTTACCGGCAAAAGCAGACGGTTCGGTTTTGGCGGTCAAGCAAGCTTAAAGGAGCATGGAGGCAGATACACAAGTACGGGAAGGTGACATAAGTAGACGGGTGCGATCATACCAACACTAATGCACCGGATCCCATCAGAACTCCGAAGTTAAGCGTGCTTGGGCGAGAGTAGTACTAGGATGGGTGACCTCCTGGGAAGTCCTCGTGTTGCACCCCTCTTTTTGCGTTTTTGTTTTAATTAGTTTAAATCTTCTTCTCGATATATACACGTTAGCCTTTGTTTAGATTTATTAACTAATGTATGGGGAAAAAAAAAATTAAAAAAATTTAATTTTTTAATATTAAAAATAAGAAATTAAGAATTAACGGTCTACGAATAACGGAATTAGTTTGCGGTAAACTACGTTCGTTAGAAAAACTATAAATTAAAGGCTCGTAGTACGAGCTTGTTACGGTTTCGTAATAGGATAGTTAAGAGGGCTTAAAACTGTTTGGTCGGATTTAATTAACGGTTACCGGCAAAAGCAGACGGTTCGGTTTTGGCGGTCAAGCTAGCTTAAGGGGAGCATGGAGGCAGATACACAAGTACGGGAAGGTAGGCATAAGTAGACGGGTGCGATCATACCAGCACTAATGCACCGGATCCCATCAGAACTCCGAAGTCAAGCGTGCTTGGGCGAGAGTAGTACTAGGATGGGTGACCTCCTGGGAAGTCCTCGTGTTGCACCCCTCTTTTTGCGTTTTTGTTTTAATTAGTTTAAATCTTCTTCTCGATATATACACGTTAGCCTTTGTTTAGATTTATTAACTAACGTAAGGGGAAAAAAAATTTAAATTTTTTAAATTTTTTAAATTAAAAATAAGAAATTAAGAATTAACGGTCTACGAATAACGGAATTAGTTTGCGGTAAACTACTTTCTTTAGAAAAACTATAATTTAAAGGCTCGTAGTACGAGCTTGTTACGGTTTCGTAATAGGATAGTTAAGAGGGCTTAAAACTGCTTGGTCGGATTTAATTAACGGTTACCGGCAAAAGCAGACGGTTCGGTTTTGGCGGTCAAGCTAGCTTAAGGGGAGCATGGACGCAGATACACAAGTACGGGAAGGTGGCATAAGTAGACGGGTGCGATCATACCAGCACTAATGCACCGGATCCCATCAGAACTCCGAAGTTAAGCGTGCTTGGGCGAGAGTAGTACTAGGATGGGTGACCTCCTAGGAAGTCCTCGTGTTGCACCCCTCTTTTTGCGTTTTTGTTTTAATTAGTTTAAATCTTCTTCTCGATATATACACGTTAGCCTTTGTTTAGATTTATTAACTAACGTAAGGGGAAAAAAAATTAAATTTTTTAATTTTTTAATATTAAAAATAAGAAATTAAGAATTAACGGTCTACGAATAACGGAATTAGTTTGCGGTAAACTACGTTCGTTAGAAAAACTATAAATTAAAGGCTCGTAGTACGAGCTTGTTACGGTTTCGTAATAGGATAGTTAAGAGGGCTTAAAACTGTTTGGTCGGATTTAATTAACGGTTACCGGCAAAAGCAGACGGTTCGGTTTTGGCGGTCAAGCTAGCTTAAGGGGAGCATGGAGGCAGATACACAAGTACGGGAAGGTGGCATAAGTAGACGGGTGCGATCATACCAGCACTAATGCACCGGATCCCATCAGAACTCCGAAGTTAAGCGTGCTTGGGCGAGAGTAGTACTAGGATGGGTGACCTCCTGGGAAGTCCTCGTGTTGCACCCCTCTTTTTGCGTTTTTGTTTTAATTAGTTTAAATCTTCTTCTCGATATATACACGTTAGCCTTTTGTTTAGATTTATTAACCTAACGTAAGGGGGAAAAAAAATTTAAAAATTTAATTTTTTAATATTAAAAATAAGAAATTAAGAATTAACGGTCTACGAATAACGGAATTAGTTTGCGGTAAACTACGTTCGTTAGAAAAACTATAAATTAAAGGCTCGTAGTACGAGCTTGTTACGGTTTCGTAATAGGATAGTTAAGAGGGCTTAAAACTGTTTGGTCGGATTTAATTAACGGTTACCGGCAAAAGCAGACGGTTCGGTTTTGGCGGTCAAGCTAGCTTAAGGGGAGCATGGAGGCAGATACACAAGTACGGGAAGGTGGCATAAGTAGACGGGTGCGATCATACCAGCACTAATGCACCGGATCCCATCAGAACTCCGAAGTTAAGCGTGCTTGGGCGAGAGTAGTACTAGGATGGGTGACCTCCTGGGAAGTCCTCGTGTTGCACCCCTCTTTTTGCGTTTTTGTTTTAATTAGTTTAAATCTTCTTCTCGATATATACACGTTAGCCTTTGTTTAGATTTATTAACTAACGTAAGGGGAAAAAAATTTAAAAAATTTAATTTTTTAATATTAAAAATAAGAAATTAAGAATTAACGGTCTACGAATAACGGAATTAGTTTGCGGTAAACTACGTTCGTTAGAAAAACTATAAATTAAAGGCTCGTAGTACGAGCTTGTTACGGTTTCGTAATAGGATAGTTAAGAGGGCTTAAAACTGTTTGGTCGGATTTAATTAACGGTTACCGGCAAAAGCAGACGGTTCGGTTTTGGCGGTCAAGCTAGCTTAAGGGGAGCATGGAGGCAGATACACAAGTACGGGAAGGTGGCATAAGTAGACGGGTGCGATCATACCAGCACTAATGCACCGGATCCCATCAGAACTCCGAAGTTAAGCGTGCTTGGGCGAGAGTAGTACTAGGATGGGTGACCTCCTAGGAAGTCCTCGTGTTGCACCCCTCTTTTTGCGTTTTTGTTTTAATTAGTTTAAATCTTCTTCTCGATATATACACGTTAGCCTTTGTTTAGATTTATTAACTAACGTAAGGGGAAAAAAATTTAAAAAATTTAATTTTTTAATATTAAAAATAAGAAATTAAGAATTAACGGTCTACGAATAACGGAATTAGTTTGCGGTAAACTACGTTCGTTAGAAAAACTATAAATTAAAGGCTCGTAGTACGAGCTTGTTACGGTTTCGTAATAGGATAGTTAAGAGGGCTTAAAACTGTTTGGTCGGATTTAATTAACGGTTACCGGCAAAAGCAGACGGTTCGGTTTTGGCGGTCAAGCTAGCTTAAGGGGAGCATGGAGGCAGATACACAAGTACGGGAAGGTGGCATAAGTAGACGGGTGCGATCATACCAGCACTAATGCACCGGATCCCATCAGAACTCCGAAGTTAAGCGTGCTTGGGCGAGAGTAGTACTAGGATGGGTGACCTCCTGGAAGTCCTCGTGTTGCACCCCTCTTTTTGCGTTTTTGTTTTAATTAGTTTAAATCTTCTTCTCGATATATACACGTTAGCCTTTGTTTAGATTTATTAACTAACGTAAGGGGAAAAAAATTTAAAAATTTTAATATTTTAATATTAAAAATAAGAAATTAAGAATTAACGGTCTACGAATAACAGGAATTAGTTTGCGGTAAATTACGTTCGTTAGAAAAACTATAAATTAAAGGCTCGTAGTACGAGCTTGTTACGGTTTCGTAATAGGATAGTTAAGAGGGCTTAAAACTGCTTGGTCGGATTTAATTAACGGTTACCGGCAAAAGCAGACGGTTCGGTTTTGGCGGTCAAGCTAGCTTAAGGGAGCATGGAGGCAGATACACAAGTACGGGAAGGTGGCATAAGTAGACGGGTGCGGATAATACCAACACTAATGCACCGGATCCCATCAGAACTCCGAAGTTAAGCGTGCTTGGGCGAGAGTAGAGTACTAGGATGGGTGACCTCCTAGGAAGTCCTCGTGTTGCACCCCTCTTTTGCGTTTTGTTTTAATTAGTTTAAATCTTCTTTCGATATATACACGTTAGCCTTTGTTATAGATTTATTAACTAACGTAAGGGGAAAAAAAAAAAAATTTTAATTTTTTAATATTAAAAATAAGAAATTAAGAATTAACGGTCTACGAATAACGAAATTAGTTTGCGGTAAACTACGTTCGTTAGAAAAACTATAAATTAAAGGCTCGTAGTACGAACTTGTTACGGTTTCATAATAGGAAAGTTAAGAGACGGCTTTAAACTGTTTGGTCGGATTTAATTAGCGGTTACCGGCAAAAGCAGACGGTTCGGTTTTGGCGGTTAAGCTACCTTAAGGGGAGCATGGGGGCAGATACACAAGTACAGGAAAGTGGCATAAGTAGACGGGTGCGATCATACTAGCACTAATGCACCGGATCTTATCAGAACTCTAAAGTTAAGCGTGCTTGGGCGAGAGTAGTACTAGGATGGGTGACCTCCTAGGAAGTCCTCGTGTTGCACCCCTCTTTTTGCGTTTTTGTTTTAATTAGTTTAAATCTTCTTCTCGATATATACACGTTAGCCTTTGTTTAGACTTATTACTTAACGTAAGGGGGAAAAAAATTTAAAACAATTTAATATTTTAATTTTAAAAATAAGAAATTAAGAATTAACGGTCTACGAATAACGGAATTAGTTTGCGGTAAACTACGTTCGTTTGAAAAATTATAAATTAAAGGCTCGTAGTACGAGGTTGTTATAGTTTCGTAATTGGATAGGTAAGAGGGCTTAAAACTGCTTGGTCGAATTTAATTAACGGTTACCGGCAAAAGCAGACGGTTCGGTTTTGGCAGTCAAGCTAGCTTAAGGGGAGCATGGAGGCAGATACACAAGTACGGAAGGTGGCATAAGTAGACGGGTGCAATCATACCAGCACTAATGCACCGGATCTCATCAGAACTCCGAAGTTAAGCGTGCTTGGGCGAGAGTAGTACTAGGATGGGTGACCTCCTAGGAAGTCCTCGTGTTGCACCCCTCTTTTTGCGTTTTTGTTTTAATTACTTTAAATCTTCTTCTCGATATATACACGTTAGCCTTTGTTTAGATTTATTACCTAACGTAAGGGGAAAAAAATTTAATATTTTAATATTGAAAATAAGAAATTAAGAATTAACGGTCTACGAATAACGGAATTAGTTTGCGGTAAACTACGTTCGTTAAACAATAAATTAAAGGCTCGTAGTACGAGGTTGTTACGGTTTGGTAATAGGATAGGTAAGAGGGCTTAAAACTTCTTGGTCGGATTTAATTAACGGTTACCGGCAAAAGCAGACGGTTCGGTTTTGGCGGTCAAGGTAGCTTAAGGGGAGCATGGAGGCAGATACACAAGTACGGGAAGGTGGCATAAGTAAACGGGTGCGATCATACCAGCGCTAATGCACCGGATCCCATTAGAACTCCGAAGTTAAGCGTGCCTGGGCGAGAGTAGTACTAGATTAGGTGACCTCCTGGGAAGTCCTCGTGTTGCACCCCTCTTTTTTCGTTTTTGTTTTAATTAGTTTAAATCTTCTTCTCGATATATACACGCTAGCATTTGTTTAGATTTATTAACTAACGTAAGGGGGAAAAAAACTTTAAAAACTTTAATATTTTAATATTAAAAATAAGAAATTAAGAATTAACGGTCTACGAATAACGAAATTAGTTTGCGGTAAACTACATTCGTTAGAAAAACTATAAATTAAAGGCTCGTAGTACGAGGTTGTTATGGTTTCGTAATAGGGTAGGTAAGAGGGCTTAAAACTTCTTGGTCGGATTTATTTAATGGTTACCGGCAAAAGCAGACGGTTCGGCTTTGGCGGTCAAGCTAGCTTAAGGGGAGCATGGAGGCAGATACACAAGTACGGGAAGGTGGCATAAGTAGACGGGTGTGATCATACCAGCACTAATGCACTGGATCCCATAAGAACTCCGAAGTTAAGCGTGCTTGGGCGAGATCTTCAGAGGGGTGATGAATAACGGAATGAGATGCCTTTGAACAACATCCAAGAAGTTGAGATTTTTGATGTATGGGGTGTTGACTTCATGGGACCTTTCCCATCCTCATGCGGGAACCTTTACATTCTTTTAGCGGTTGATTATGTATCTAGATTGGTTGAAGCTATAGCCTCACCCACAAATGACGCTAAAGTTGTGATTAAATTTTTCAACCGAACTATCTTCCCTAGATTTGGCACACCACGTTTCATTATTAGTGATGGAGGGAAGCATTTCACAGCCAGAAACTTTGAGTCACTTTTGTCCAAGTATGGGTAACTCACAAGGTTGCAACCCCATATCATCCCCAAACTAGTGGCCAAGTGGAAATCTCGAATAGAGAAATCAAGGGGATCCTAGAGAAGACAGTGTCTCGCTCAAGGAGATCCTAGAGAAGACAGTGTCTCACTCAAGGAAAGATTGGGCACTGAAGCTTGATGATGCACTCTGGGCTTATAGGACAGCATACAAGACTCCCATAGGTACTACTCCTTATCAACTTGTTTATGGGAAATCATGTCATTTGCCTGTAGAGTTGGAGCATAGAGCATATTGGGCCGTGAAATGGCTAAACTTTGATATAAAAGAAGCCGGAGAAAAGAGGTTGCTGGACATCAACGAGCTGGAGGAGATCCGGATGAATGCATATGAGAATGCACGGATCTACAAGGAAAGAACAAAGAAGTGGCATGACAAGCACATATTGCCAAAGAACTTCAAAGAAGGTGATCTTGTTCTTCTCTTTAATTCTAGGCTCCGACTTTTTCCAGGAAAGTTAAGGCCACGATGGACGGGACCTTATGTTGTGAAGAAGATTTTCCCCCACGGAGCTGTCGAAGTATGGGGTGAAAACTCCGGTATTTTTAAAGTGAATGGACATAGGTTGAAGAGGTATACACCGGAACTTCCGGTGGAAAAACTTTCACCTATCCATCTCACTTGACGCTTTAAAGGAGTTAGGTCCGGCTAGAGACCTTAAACCAAGCGCTTCTCGGGAGGCAACCCGAGGTAAGAGTCTTTTCGTCTTTTTATTTTTATTTTTTGCTTTTTGCTTTTGCATTTTTGCGCGTTCTTGTTGGGTTTTTGCAGGGCCTAGGTGTCGTGGTAAAAAAAAAAGATACGGGAAGCAGCACTCAGAACGAGCTTAAGGCGAGGAAATTGCTATGAAAGACGAGAAACGAAGTAAGTCAAGGAGGAAACACGCCGGATGCCTTCTTCATTCTTACATTGTGAGTATTGTTTTTACTTCATATTTATTATTCACATTAGGGACAATGTGAGATTTAAGTATGGGGTAGGATGCTTGCAATACCTTTTAGCATGTTTCTTTTATTTATATTGCATTTTATATGAAAATCCAAAAAAAAATCAGAAAATTTCAAAAATTTTGTGCTTCTAGGATTGATGTGACCTTAATGAGGAAATTGTGTATGTTTATTTGGCTATCGATGTTTATTTTGAGCTTTAATTGAATTAATGGCAGTTATGGGATTTGAATGCCTTGTTTGTAATCTATATGATTTATTTGGATTACCTTGTTTAATCGGATTGATCTTGAAAAGTTGAAGCTATATGATGAGTTCTTTTACATTGCACAGAAATGACTTAGGCAATTCGAATACTTCTTCTTCTCTTCTTTACCATTTTCAGCACCTCAAACATTGAATTTATTTGCCCCTTATGACCCATCCGGGAATTAGGAAAATGAAGTTTGAAGGTGTATGCTTAATTGTGATAAGTGAATTATGTGCAATATGTGAAGAAGTTGTTTGATTTGTGATATGTGAATTGAAAGCAAAAGCTTTCTATGGGTTTTGTTGGCTATGAAGATGAGTAACTCGGCACCATTCACATAATCGGGTGTTTGTGTCATGCCAAAGTCGGATTAGTTTTAAAAACATTACCTAGAGTTGATTTGGTATGTGCACTTTGGTGTAAGGTACGTGAAGGAAACTGAACACCAAGGTTTCGGCTATTGTGCACCTATGCCCTTCACTCAAAAGAAAAAGAAAAAAAAATATGCAAGAAAAGAAAGAATGTATGTCGAGAAAGAAGAAAGAAAAGAAAAATGTTGTGTTGTCCTCTTTCCCGGATTTCCACCACATTACTTATACACATCCTACCTTTATCACGTTTTTTGGCCTTTATTTGTTAAGTCCTATTGATTTTTGCATACATGTAATTGACTTCATGGCCTAAACTTGGATTTTTCATGAATTTTAAACATTGGTAGTTTAAATGATGATTTTGGATTCCTTGCAAGGTGTGATTATCCTATATCTTGCCTATCTTACTTGACCTTAATCGAAATATGTCTTTAGCCTTATGACTACACTCTGAAAGTGATCATGAATAGAAGCACTACCAAAAAGAGTTTTTGCTTTTGTTTAGCTTAGATGATTCATGCTATCTTGCCTTGAATTTATTATTTGCTTGGGGACAAGCAAAGATAAGTATGGGATATTTTGATAACATGAATTATCGACCTAGTTTAGTAGAGCATATAATTAGTTTTTCCTTTCCCGCATGCATGTTTTAGCCTTAAGTTGTGTTTTTTATACTTGTTTAATGCAACTTTGCGAGTATAGATGTCTACACACACTTTTGGTGTCTTTGTAGGTATTTTGGCGTGTTTCGGAGCTAAAACGATGCATTTGAGGATCAGGCCTCGGGATGGACGCTTAGGAGCGATCACGTAGGCACGGAAAAAGAGGAAAAGATGAGCCAAGACGAAACGCACGAGATTGGAGCAATCTCGGTCGAGATCCACATGATCTCGGCCGAGATCCGAGAAATCTCGGCCGAGATCCAAGAAATCTCGGCCGAGATCCGAGCCAGTTCGACCGAGATCCCATTCTGTCGAAGAATCTCGGTCCCGATCTCGGCCGAGATTTGTTCCACTCGGCCGAGATTTTTCACATTTGACCGAGATTTCTGACCGAGATTTCGTCAACACTAGATCACGAAGAAAATCTCGGCCCCGACTTTCAAAAATCTCGGTCACCGACCGAGATTCCTGTTCGCTGATTTATTTCGTTAATTTCCGGATTTGTTTTAGGGCAGCCCGTTGCGGGATATAAAAGGAAAGCCCTAAATGATTTCCGGGGGGTTCCCGTTTCATTCAAATTTCGAGCTCCTTTGGAGAGAGCTTTTTCCCCTTTTCTTCTCCCTTTGCCCTAGGCCATTGTTGGCCATTGTTGAACTTGTTGGAGCTTGGAGAAACTTCGCGAATATTGGGGAATTTGACGTTTTGCTAATTCTCTATCAATAAAGCTGAGTTTCTTCTTTAATCTCTATTTTAGATTCTTGTTTATGCATTCTCTCTTGAATCTCTTGAATTGATTGAATTGATTGGATTGATAATTGCTTCTTCCATTGAATTGCTTGGTTCGAGTAGGTTTGAAATCCTATGGTTGGCCTGTTCTTAAACCTAGTTAGAATCATCTAGCTAGTAACCTAAACCGGAATTGAGACCTACCCGGTAATGTTCCGTTTGGATACTTGAGTGTTCGACCATAGGTAATAGAGGTGGAAACCTCTATTGGGTTGAGTGTGCCTAGATTCTGTCCTAAGTAGGGTATTACCTGAGACTTACTCGGTAATGGTTTACCTTTCCCTTAGTTCGGAATTTGGTTTGTTTAGAATTTCCTACCTCTCTACCTTGAGACTTACCCGGTAATAGGTAGTTGGTTTGGAACTAGATAGTCTTGAGACTTACCCGGTAATAGACTATCAGTTTAGAAACGTTCTTCCCTTAAGTTTGTAACCATAGATCTTTTGAGAATTTTCCTGAGTCCGTGCATAATAACGATAACCTTGAATCCTTCGAATCCGCATTTTCTTTATTGATATACTTTCGTTTGTCTGTTTTATTTGGTTTTCGATCAAATCTGTTATTTGATTGCGAACTTTACAAAAAACCTTTCAAAACTCCTTTGATCTTTCTTCCCTTCTTTTCCAACCTCGTTCTTTTATTTTGATTTACGCTATATGTGATCACATCTGCATTCCAAACATTTAGTCCCTGAGTTCGACCTTGGAATACTTACCCTAACTGTAATTGACCCATACATTGTGGGTTCGCTACAGATTCGGTGTTTATTTCTTGTTTATAAATTTAAAACATACCGTGTTTTTACTAACCAGTGAGCTTTTATCATTCTTGATAAAAGTTTACAGGGGCGTGAAAATAGCGAACACTAACGAACGTAGTTTACCGCAAACTAATTCCATTATTCGTAGACCGTTAATTCTTAATTTCTTATTTTTAATATTAAATTTTTAAATTTTTTTAAATTTTTTTCCCCTTACGTTAGGTAATAAATCTAAACAAAGGCTAACGTGTATATATCGAGAAGAAGATTTAAACTAATTAAAACAAAAACGCAAAAAGAGGGGTGCAACACGAGGAATTCCCAAGAGGTCACCTATCCTAGTACTACTCTCGCCCAAGCACGCTTAACTTCGGAGTTCTTATGGGATCCGGTGCATTAGTGCTGGTATGATCGCACCCGTCTACTTATGCCACCTTCTCGTACTTGTGTATCTGCCTCCATGCTCCCCTTAAGCTAGCTTGACCGCCAAAACCGAACCGTCTGCTTTTGCCGGTAACCGTTAATTAAATCCGACCAAACAGTTTTAAGCCCTCTTAACTATCCTATTACGAAACCGTAACAAGCTCGTACTACGAGCCTTTAATTTATAGTTTTTCTAACGAACGTAGTTTACCGCAAACTAATTCCGTTATTCGTAGACCGTTAATTCTTAATTTCTTATTTTTAATATTAAAAAAATTAAAAAAAAAATTTAATTTTTGTTTTCCTTACAATAGTTAATAAATCTAAACAAAGCTAACGTGTATATATCGAGAAGAAGATTTAAAATAATTAAAACAAAAACGCAAAAAGAGGGGTGCAACACGAGGACTTTCCAGAAGGTCACCCATCCTAGTACTACTCTCGCCCAAGCATGGTTAACTTCGGAGTTCTGATGGGACCCGGTGCATTAATGCTGGTATGATCGCACCCGTCTACTTATGCCACCTTCCCGTACTTGTGTATCTGCCTCCATGCTCCCCTTAAGCTAGCTTGACCGCCAAAACCGAACCGTCTGCTTTTGCCGGTAACCGTTAATTAAATCCGACCAAACAGTTTTAAGCCCTCTTAACTATCCTATTACGAATGTGAGAGCCCTTTTCTTTCGGACCGAGATCGGACCATAGCCGAGATTGGCTTTGGGCCGAGATCGGCCTTGCCGCACCCGCGGGCACGTATGCCGCCCCTACGGCCCTGTGATCCGCCCCTGCGGGTTACGGCGGCTGCAGCCGGTTTTGTTGACTTCCTTGACCCGTGCTTTACCTTCTTACCTTACCTTCTCTTACCTTACTGAGCAAGGGTTTCACTTCTTCACTTCTCCAGCTACCTACGTCCACCTTGCTTATCCTTCTTCCCTTGTGAGCTTGTTCTTGTTTTCCTTGGAGTTGGCTTTGGAAGTATACTTGTGGTTGTGTGCTGATGCTAGTTTGTGTTTTGTTGTGCTTGGAAGCCAGCCTTGGTGTTTGATGATCCTCCATGCAGCCTATAACCTTCAGTAGTGGTGAGTGCTTGTTCTTCTCCTTCTCTTCTTCTTTGATTCCATCTCTTTAGCCTTAGGTTTAGATGTATATTGATCCTAGTTTGATGTTGGAACGTGTATGTATATGTTTGTATGTGGTTTTGGATGATTGAAGACATAATTGATCAAGTGATGAGCCGAAGAGAAGCTGCGAAGTGTCGTTNAAGCTTTGCTTTTATTTACATCACATTACATTTCACATCATTCACACTTCTTCATACAATTCACAACACATAAATTAAACACACACCTTCAAACTAAACATTCCTAATTCCCGGATAGGAGATAATGGATTTCATGTTTGAGGGGCTAAGCATGATAAAGATAGAAGAAGAATGAAGTCGAATTGCCTATTTAATCATCCATATGCAATGTATAAGAACTTAATATGAAGCTTTAATTATTCTAACTCAATCCAACTAGACAAGGCAATTTTCATAAATCACATAAAATTCAAGCAAAGTGTTCAAATTCAATATATGCCATAAATAAAATGTAACACCCCAAATCCACAGGACTCGGGGCGCTACTGGGCTAGGATCTCACAATGGATCCTGACCCTAGCCTGAGAACAAGTTCACTGGATCTTACAACAAAGCACAAATAGATTAAAACCAAATATCAAACTGTAATATATACATATCAAAAGGTATACAAAGTACCGCTGAGTACAATCAAAACATGTATCCGTACATCATAAAATCACCCATATCCCTCGTATACAATCCTAGTGTACGGAGCCCTCAGCGGATCACCCCATCTGGATCACTCTGCAGTTCTCCTAACGTGCAAAGGATCTACAACACGGTATAAAACTGTTAGCTAACCATACACATATATAAGATAATACATAAGAACAAACACATTACAAGAAATCATAACATATAAGCATGTTGTCAAACATTTAGCCGATTAATTATCTTCATAAAGTCCAACACTCATATATATATATATATATATATATATATATATATATATATAGATGTATATGAATATATGTGACACGAGGAATATATAATCTTCGTCTCTCGGTGCTATTGCCAGCTGTGGTGGTAATCTGGTAACACTTTCCCGTCTACCCTATGGGAGTGGTAGGTGCCCGTCCCACTTCCAGATCTGGCCTGTTCGCAGAGAACCTCCCCGTCTCCCAACGGGATGACAGGGCAAGTTGTCACAGCCCTACAATGGGCAGTCACTAAACCATAGGTCGGTAATAATCAATCATCACATGCTATCAAGCATATATCAAACACCACTCATGCATACATCCAATATAGGGATGGTAGCTAAGTAAGTCCTATGGACTTAGCTCAACCTCGAAGTACTCTCAACACAATCAACTCCAACCTGGAGGACAACACTGCCTAATAACAAGGCATAAAGAGATATCAAATCTCCTATCAATCAAAGGGGTCACACCTAGACCCAAGGGATCCATATGGATCATATCCAACTTATAAACCTCGATAATCTATTAAACCTCAAAGCCATAACCGGCATACAACGATATCATACTCATCACCATTCTATCATCATACACTTACCTAGCATGATACTAACCCGCTTATACTAGGAAAGGAAAGGATCCATACTACTCTAGTAGATCCGGTATAAGACGCACCTGCGTGACAGGAAAGACGCAAGGGCGGAATGACAAAAGCCGCAGGCGCAGAGACACTTCCACGCAGGGGCGGTGACCGTAGCTGCAGGGGCGGTGACGCTGAGGCGCGGGTGCGGTGACAGGGTCCCGCAAGGGCGGCGGCTCACTGGCGCGGGGGCGGCGACAATGCAGAACGTGAACCCCGATTTCCTCTTCGGTTCTTCACGTGATGAAATCACATCTTCATCATTCCACAACCAAACACATACATATATATACATATACCAACATCAATACACACTTAGGAGAACTATCCTAAGCTAAGGAAGAGGAATGAAATCAAAGAAGAAGAAAGAAAGAAGAAGAGAAGAGACACTTACCACTGTTGTGGTCCTAGGCAGCAAGGAAAGATCAAAACCACACTCTCAGCTGGCTCCCAAGCTCAGCAACACATCCAGACATCATCATCCACCAAAAGCCACACAACAACTCTTCCAAACCAAGAAGAATCCAAGCACAAGACCAAGGAGAAGGAAGGAGGCAAGAAGGACGTGAGAAAGCTGGAATGAAGTGAAGAAACCCTTGATCAGAAGCCAAGGACGAGGCTTAAGAAGGAAGGAAGGAAAGAGTAAAGCATGGTCAAAAGGGTAAACAAAACCGGCTGCAGCCGCAGGAAACCGCAGGGGCGGAAATTCCTGGCTGCAGGGGCGGAACGCTGAGCAAGCCACAAGGGTGGCCCTCTGGGCCCGCAAGGGCGGCTCAGTCCTATCTCGGCTCCAAAGACTAAGGCTCTTACATAAAATTGAGCTCAAAATAGTATATCAAAGGCTAATTCACTTACACAATATCATTATAGGGGTCATGTCATTCCTAGAAGCACAAATTTTTTTATTAATGCATGCTAAAAGGAAACATGTGACTAGAAAATCAAACTATCTAAATGCAATGTAATGAAAGGAAACATGCTAAAAGGATTGCAAGTATCCTACTCCATACTTAAAACTCACATTGTCCTCAATGTGAACAATTAATAGAAGTGAAAAAGAATACTCACAATGTAAAAATCAGTGATATGACACACTTATGTGGAAGTGGTAGTGAAAACAAGCGGTTGTGCATTCTCCTTCATGCCGATTATTACCTAAGACCTACACAGACAGAACACACCAAAACACGCAGAAACGCAAAAGCAAAAAGCAAAAATAAAAACAAAAGCAGGAAAGGGAAAGACTAATACCTCGGGTTGCCTCCCGAAATGATGTGATCGGGAAACCGATGCAAATGGATTCACTACAATGTAATCATCTTATCTTCTTTTTCCGAAGTTCATTTGAGATAATTCAAGATGTTTTAGAACGATAATTTAAATATCTACAACGAATGTATTAAGTGTTCCATCAAATGAAAATTTAAACATGCTCAAAATAGAAGTTGTTCTACACATAGTACCCCGAATCCTCTTCAGTCGACCCTTCAGTATTTTGGACATAAATTATGTTACGTTTATCCAATCAAGGTCCATAAATACTTGTTGGAAATCTGATTTAAAGGGATGAAATATTGATGAAGACTATAAGAGCAGATTCGTCAAAGAGATGGGTCGTAAATGCAGTTCTTCCAGAGGTTGTTTTTAGGGCCACAATGTGAAGAGTCCAAAACCAATGCCTCATTATGTGGATCTTTAAGGCCTATGTTTTAATATGACTTTTGGCCTTATTTTTTATCTTTTAGCTAGCCTTATTTTCCCTATTTAAAGATTTGTTTGTTTCATAGAAATTAAGTTTGAGTTGATATTTTTGGGAAAAGAGTCGGGTTCCTTAGGTTTTTGGTGAGATGCCGAAACCTCCTCCTTGGTGAGATGCCGGGTAGGTTGCCTTTGTGAGATGCGAGGGTGAAGGCATTAGTTCTCATCGGTGAGATGCTTGTGAGAGTTGATGCGAGTATTGTAGAGTGGATCTTGAGATGCTTGAAGCTCTAGCAATACATATCTTGTAATTTATTTTCCATTAGCACATATCTAATAAAACGCATGTGTAAGTTTCTTTTAGTTTTATGTTTGTCTTGCATCGTTGGAAGATGATGTGATCGGGAAACCGATGCAAATGACTTCACTACAATGAAATATTGATGAAGATGTTTGAGCATGTTTAAGTTTTCATTAGATGAAACACTTCCGACATTAGTTGTAGATATTGAAATTATCGTTCTAAAACCTCTTGAATCATCTCAAACGGACTTCGGAAAAAGAAGATAAGATCATTACATTGTAGTGAAGTCATTTGCCTCGGTTTCCCGATCACATCATCCTCCAACGATGCAAGACAAACATAAAACTAAAACAAACTTACACATGCATTTTATTGGATTTGTGATAATGGGAAATAAAGTACAAGATATATATTGCTAGAGCTTCAAGCATCTCACCATCCACTCTACAATACTCGCATCAACTCTCACAAGCATCTCACCGATGAGAACTAATGCCTTCGCCCTCGCATCTCACAAAGGCAACCCACCCGACATCTCACCAAGGACGAGGTTTCGGCATCTCACCAAAAACCTAAGGAACCCGAATCTTTTTCCAAAAATATCAACTCTCACTTATTTTTGCTGAGATGCCGAAACTTACTCTTTGGTGAGATGTCGGGTGGATTGCCTTTTTGAGATGCCGAAGGCATTAGTTCTCATCGGTGAGATGCTTGTGACAGTTGATGCGAGTATTGTAGAGTGGATGGTGAGATGTTTGAAGCTCTAGCAACACATATCTTGTACTTGATTTTCCATTATCACAAATCCAATAAAACGCATGTGTAAGTTTGTTTTAGTTTTATGTTTGTCTTGCATCGTTGGATCCTTTTGTCTGGGGCGTATCATTTGGTATGAGAGGCCAACGGTGTGAGTTCCTCAAGCTTTCGGGGATGACGATCATCAACGACAATGGAAATGGTGGTAATCGAATCGACCAACGTTTGGATAGGATTGAAGCCCAACTAGTTGAGATATTGAAAAGGTTGCCTCCCCTTCCCTTGAATCCTCATGACCAAATCCAAGGAGGTAGCAACCATGCAAACCGGAATGAACAAAGCAACCACCGAGAACAAAATGTGAATAGTCGTGCCCATGGGAACCCGGATCGTAGTCAAGCATCTCGACATGATGGTGGCGAAGTCGAGAGAAGGAGTTACCATGGTATAAATCCGACAATCACTTTCCCAAGGATGGCATGACGGATTCGAGGACGAATCCTTTTCAAGGGAAAGGGGATGATGTGATTCTCACCGGAAAAGAAATCATCGTCAATACGCCGAAACCAATCGCTTTGCTACCAACCGTTTAAGTCAAAACCGAGCCAGCACCTATTGATGTCCATCCTTATGTGTTGGAGATCATGCCCAAAACTGAGCCAAATTTTATAGAAAACAATCCGAAAATGCTTGCTCCGAGCATGCCCAAGTGAAGCCAAGTTTCACTCTCTCCGGCTAAGCTGTCAGGTTTACGCACTCTTAGTAAAACGACTATAACTGAAGCAATACTTGGAATTAGAATACCCATGAATACTACTTTGAAAGGTATATTCAAGATCTATAACTTTGTAGTTTACTCAAAATCGGGATTCCCAGAGGAAGAGGGTGAAAATGATACGCCCCAGCCTATGGATCCAACGATGCAAGACAACCATAAAACTAAAGAAATCATACACATGTGTTTTATTGGATTTGTGATAATGGAAAAGAAAAGTACAAGATATGTATTGCTAGAGCTTCAAGCATCTCACCATCCACTCTACAATACTCGCATCAACTCTCACAAGTCTCTCACCTATGAGAACTAATGCATTCGCCCTCGCATCTTACAAAGGNAAATCCGACAAACAGTTTTAAGCCCTCTTACCTATCCTATTACGAAACCGTAACAAGCTCGTACTACGAGCCTTTAATTTATAGTTTTTTCTAACGAACGTAGTTTACCGCAAACTAATTCCGTTATTCGTAGACCGTTAATTCTTAATTACTTTATTTTTAATATTAAAAATTAAAATTTTTAATTTTTTCCCCCTTACGTTAGTAATAAATCTAAACAAGGGCTAACGTGTATATATTCGAGAAGAAGATTTAAACTAATTAAAACAAAAACGCAAAAAGAGGGGTGCAACACGAGGACTTCCCAAGGAGGTCACCCATTCTAGTACTACTCTCGCCCAAGCACGCTTAACTTCGGAGTTCTGATGGGATCCGGTGCATTAGTGCTGGTATGATCGCACGCCGTCTACTTATGCCACCTTCCCGTACTTGTGTATCTGCCTCCATGCTCCCCTTAAGCTAGCTTGACCGCCAAAACCGAACCGTCTGCTTTTGCCAGCTATACCGTTAATTAAAATCCGACCAAAGCAGTTTTAAGCCCTCTTTACCTATCCTATTACGAAACCGTAACAACCTCGTACTACGAGCCTTTAATTTATAGTTTTTTCTAACGAACGTATTTTACCGCAAACTAATTTCCGTTATTCGTAGACCGTTAATTCTTAATTTTCTTATTTTTAATATTAAAATATTAAATTTTTTCCCATTACGTTAGGTAATAAATCTAAACAGAGGCTACACGTGTATATATATCGAGAAGAAGATTTAAACTAATTAAAACAAAAAACGCAAAAAGAGGGGTGCAACACGAGGACTTCCCAGGAGGTCACCCATCCTAGTACTACTCTCGCCCAAGCACGCTTAACTTCGGAGTTCTGATGGGATCCGGTGCATTAGTGCTGGTATGATTGCACCCGTCTACTTATGCCACCTTCCCGTACTTGTGTATCTGCCTCCATGCTCCCCTTAAGCTAGCTTGACCGCCAAAACCGAATCGTCTGCTTTTTGCCGGTTAACCGTTAATTAAATCCGACCAAACAGTTTTAAGCCCTCTTAACTATCCTATTACGAAACCGTAACAACGCTCGTACTACGAGCCTTTAATTTATAGTTTTTCTAACGAACGTAGTTTATCCGCAAACTAATTCCGTTATTCGTAGACCGTTAAATTCTTAATTACTTATTTTTAATATTAAAAAATTAAATTTTTTAAAATTTTTTTCCCCTTACAGTTAGGTTAATAAATCTAAACAAAGGCTAACGTGTATATATCGAGAAGAAGATTTAAACTAATTAAAACAAAAACGCAAAAAGAGGGGTGCAACACGAGGACTTCCCAAGAGGTCACCCATCCTAGTACTACTCTCGCCCAAGCACGCTTAACTTCGGAGTTCTGATGGGATCCGGTGCATTAGTGCTGGTATGATCGCATCCGTCTACTTATGCCACCTTCCCGTACTTGTGTATCTGCCTCCATGCCCCCCTTAAGCTAGCTTGACCGCCAAAATCGAACTGTCTGCTTTTGCCGAGTAACCGTTAATTAAATCCGACCAAGCAGTTTTATGCCCTCTTACCTATCCTATTACGAAACCGTAACAAGCTCGTTCTACGAGCCTTTAATTTATAGTTTTTTAACGAACGTAATTTACCGCAAACTAATTCCATTATTCGTAGACCGTTAGTTCTTAATTTCTTATTTTTAATATTAAAATATTAAATTTTTTTCCCCATTACGTTAGGTAATAAATATAAACAAAGGGTAACGTGTATATATCGAGAAGAAGATTTAAACTAATTAAAACAAAAAAGCAAAAAGAGGGTTGCAACACGAGGACTTCCGAGGAGGTCACCCATCCTAGTACTACTCTCGCCCAAGCACGCTTGACTTAGCAGTTCTGATGGGATCCGGTGCATTAGTGCTGGTATGATCGCACATGTCTACTTATGCCACATTCCCGTACTTTTGTATATGCCCCCACGCTCTTCTTAAGCTAACTTGACCGCCAAAACCGAACCGTCTGCTTTTGCCGGTAACCGTTAATTAAATCCGACCAAACAGTTTTAAGCCCTCTTAACTATCCTATTACGAAACCGTAACAAGCTCGTACTACGAGCCTTTAATTTATAGTTTTTCTAACGAACGTAGTTTACCGCAAACTAATTCTTTTATTCGTAGACCGTTAATTCTTAATTTCTTATTTTTAATATTAATAATTTAAATTTTTAAAATTTTTTTCCCCTCACGTTAGTTAATAAATCTAAACAAAGGCTAACGTGTATATATCGAGAAGAAGATTAAAACTAATTAAAACAAAAACGCAAAAAGAGGGGTGCAACACGAGGACTTCCCAAGAGGTCACCCAGTCTAGTACTACTCTCGCCCAAGCACGCTTAACTTCGGAGTTCTTATGGGATCCGATGCATTAGTGCTGGTATGATCGCATCCGTCTACTTATGCCAATTTACCGTACTTGTGTATCTGCCTCCATGCTCCCCTTAAGCTAGCTTGACCGCCAAAACCGAACTGTCTGCTTTTGCCAGTAACCGTTAATTAAATCCGACCAAGCAGTTTTATGCCCTCTTATCTATCCTATTAAGAAACCGTAACAACCTCGTACTACGAGCCTTTAATTTATAGTTTTTCTAACGAACGTAATTTACCCCAAACTAATTCCGTTATTCGTAGACCGTTAGTTCTTAATTTCTTATTTTTAATATTAAAATATTAAATTTTTTTAAATTTTTTTCCCCTTACGTTAGGTAATAAATATAAACAAAGGCTAACGTGTATATATCGAGAAGAAGATTTAAATTAACTAAAACAAAAACGCAAAAAGAGGGGTGCAACACGAGGACTTCCGAAGAGGTCACCCGTCCTAGTACTACTCTCGCCCAAGCACGCTTGACTTCGGAGTTCTGATGGGATCCGGTGCATTAGTGCTGGTATGTTCGCACCCGTCTACTTATGCCACATTCCCGTACTTGTGTATCTGCCTCCATGCTCCCCTTAAGCTAGCTTGACCGCCAAAACCGAACAGTCTGCTTTTGCCGGTAACCGTTAATTAAATCCGACCAAACAGTTTTAAGCCCTCTTAACTATCCTATTACAAAACCGTAACAAGCTCGTACTACGAGCCCTTAATTTATAGTTTTTCTAACGAACGTAGTTTACCGCAAACTAATTCCGTTATTCGTAGACCTTTAATTTTTAATTTCTTATTTTTAATATTAAAAATTTAAATTTTTTAATTTTTTTCCCCTTACATTAGTTAATAAATCTAAACAAAGGCTAACGTGTATATATCGAGAAGTAGATTTAAACTAATTAAAACAAAAACGCAAAAAAGAGGGGTGTAACACGAGGACTTCCCAGGAGGTCACCCATCTTAGTACTACTCTCGCCCAAGCACACTTAACTTCGGAGTTCTGATGGGATCCGGTGCATTACCCGTCTACTTATGCCACCTTCCCGTACTTCTTTATCTGCCCCCATGCTCCCCTTAAGGTAGCTTAACCGCCAAAACCGAACCGTCTGCTTTTGCCGGTAACCGCTAATTAAATCCGACCAAACAGTTTTAAGCCGTCTCTTAACTATCCTATTACGAAACCGTAACAAGCTCGTACTACGAGCCTTTAATTTATCGTTTTTCTAACGAACGTAGTTTACCGCAAAATAATTTCGTTATTCGTAGACCGTTAATTCTTAATTTCTTATTTTTAATATTAAAAAATTATATTTTTTTATATTTTTTTCCCCATATGTTAGTTAATAAATCTAAACAAAGGCTAACGTGTATATATCGAAAGAAGATTTAAACTAATTAAAACAAAAAGAGGGGTGCAACACGAGGACTTCCTAGGAGGTCACCCATCCTAGTACTCTACTCTCGCCCAAGCACGCTTAACTTCGGAGTTCTGATGGGATCCGGTGCATTAGTGATGGTATAATCGCGCCCGTCTACTTATGCCACCTTCCCGTACTTGTGTATCTGCCTCCATGGTTCCCTTAAGCTAGCTTGACCGCCAAAACCGAACCGTTTGCTTTTGCCGGTAACCGTTAATTAAATCCGACCAAGCAGTTTTAAGCCCTCTTACCTATCCTATTACGAAACCGTAACAAGCTCGTACTACGAGCCTTTAATTTATAGTTTTTCTAACGAACGTAGTTTACCGCAAACTAATTCCGTTATTCGTAGACCGTTAATTCTTAATTACTTATTTTTAATATTAAAAAATTAAATTGTTTAAATTTTTTTCCCCTTACATTAGTTAATAAATCTAAACAAAGGCTAACGTGTATATATCGAGAAGAAGATTTAAACTAATTAAAACCATAACGCAAAAAGAGGGGTACAACACGATTACTTCCCAAGAGGTCACCCATCCTAGTACTACTCTCGCCCAAGCATGCTTAACTTCGGAGTTCTAATGGGATCCGGTGCATTAGTGCTGGTATGATCGCAACCGCTACTCATGCCACCTTCCTGTACTTGTGTATCTGCCCCCATGCTCACCTTAAGCTAGCTTGACCGCACAAACCGAACCGTCTGCTTTTGCCGGTAACCGTTACTTAAATCCGACCAAACAGTTTTAAGCCTTCTTAACTATCCTATTACGAAACCGTAACAAGCTCGTACTACGAGCCTTTAATTTATAGTTTTTCTAACGAACGTAGTTTACCGCAAACTAATTCTGTTATTCGTAGACCGTTAATTCATAATTTCTTATTTTTAATATTAAAAATTTAAATTTTTTAAATTTATTTTCCCCTCACGTTAGTTAATAAATCTAAACAAAGGCTAACGTGTATATATCGAGAAGAAGATTTAAACTAATTAAAACAAAAACGCAAAAAGAGGGGTGCAACACGAGGACTTCCCAAGAGGTCACCCATTCTAGGACTACTCTCGACCAAGCACGCTTAACTTCGTAGTTCTTATGGGATCCGATGCATTAGTGCTGGTATGATCGCATCCGTCTACTTATGCCACCTTCCCGTACTTGTGTATCTGCCTCCATGTCCCCCTTAAGCTAGCTTGACCGCAAAAACCGAACTGTCTGGTTTTGCCAATAACCGTTAATTAAATCCAACCAAGCAGTTTTATGCCCTCTTACCTATCCTATTACTAAACCGTAACAAGCTCGGACTACGAGCCTTTAATTTATAGTTTTTCTAACGAACGTAATTTACCGCAAACTAATTCCGTTATTCGTAGACCGTTAGTTCTTAATTTCTAATTTTTAATATTAAACTATTAAATTTTTTTCCCCTTACGTTAGGTAATAAATATAAACAAAGGCTAACGTGTATATATCGAGAAGAAGATTTAAACTAATTAAAACAAAAACGCAAAAAGAGGGGTGCAACACGAGGACTTCCGAGGAGGTCACCCATCCTAGTACTACTCTCGCCCAAGCACGCTTGACTTAGGAGTTCTGATGGGATCCGGTGCATTAGTGCTGGTATGATCGCACCCGTCTACTTATGCCACCTTCCCGTACTTGTGTATCTGCCTCCATGCTCCCCTTAAGCTAGCTTGACCGCCAAAACCGAACCGTCTGCTTTTGCCGGTAACCGTTAATTAAATCCGACCAAACAGTTTTAAGCCCTCTTAACTATCCTATTACTAAACCGTAACAAGCTCGTACTACGAGCCTTTAATTTATAGTTTTTCTAACGAATGTAGTTTACCGCAAACTAATTCCGTTATTCGTAGACAGTTAATTCTTAATTTCTAATTTTTAATATTAAAAATTTAAATTATTCAATTTTTCCCCCCCCTACGTTAGTTAATAAATCTAAACAAAGGCTAACGTGTATACATCGAGAAGTAGATTTAAACTAATTAAAACAAAAACGCAAAAAAGAGGGGTACAACACGAGGACTTCCCAGGAGGTCACCCATCCTAGTACTACTCTCGCCCAAGCACACTTAACTTCGGAGTTCTGATGGGATCCGGTGCATTACCCGTCTACTTATGCCACCTTCCCGTACTTGTTTATCTGCCCCCATGCTCCCCTTAAGGTAGCTTAACCGCCAAAACCGAACCGTCTGCTTTTGCCGGTAACCGCTAGTTAAATCCGACCAAACAGTTTTAAGTCGTCTCTTAACTATCCTATTACGAAACCGTAACAAGCTCGTACTACGAGCCTTTAATTTATAGACCGTTAATTCTTAATTTCTTATTTTTAATATTAAAAAATTATATTTTTTTATATTTTTTTTCCCCTTATGTTAGTTATTAAATCTAAACAAAGGCTAACGTGTATATATCGAAAGAAGATTTAAACTAATTAAAAAAAAAGAGGGGTGCAAAACGAAGACTTCTCAGGAGGTCACCCATCCTAGTACTCTACTCTCGCCCAAGCACGCTTAACTTCGGAGTTCTGATGGGATCCGGTGCATTAGTGATGGTATAATCGCGCCCGTCTACTTATGCCACCTTCCCGTACTTGTGTATCTGCCTCCATGCTTCCCTTAAGCTAGCTTGACCGCCAAAACCGAACCGTTTACTTTTGCCGGTAACCGTTAATTAAATCCGACCAAGCAGTTTTAAGCCCTCTTACCTATCCTATTACGAAACCGTAACAAGCTCGTACTACGAGCCTTTAATTTATAGTTTTTCTAACGAACGTAGTTTACCGCAAACTAATTCCGTTATTCGTAGACCGTTAATTCTTAATTACTTATTTTTAATATTAAAAAATTAAAATTTTAAAAAAAAATTTCCCCTTACATTAGTTAATAAATCTAAACAAAGGCTAACGTGTATATATCGAGAAGAAGATTTAAACTAATTAAAACAATAACGCAAAAAGAGGGATTCAACACGATTACTTCCCAGGAGGTCACCCATCCTAGTACTACTCTCGCCCAAGCATGCTTAACTTCGGAGTTCTAATGGGATCCGGTGCATTAGTGCTGGTATGATCGCACCCGTCTACTCATGCCACCTTCCTGTACTTGTGTATCTGCCCCCATGCTCCCCTTAAGCTAGCTTGACCACAAAAACCGAACCGTCTGCTTTTGCCGGTAACCGTTAATTAAATCCGACCAAACAGTTTTAAGCCCTCTTACCTATCCTATTACGAAACCGTAACAAGCTCGTACTACGAGCCAATAATTTATAGTTTTTCTAACGAACGTAGTTTACCGCAAACTAATTCCGTTATTCGTAGACCGTTAATTCTTAATTTCTTATTTTTAATATTAAAAAAATTAAATTTTTCTAAATTTGTTTTCCCCTTACGTTAGTTAATAAATCTAAACAAAGGCCAACGTGTATACATCGAGAAGAAGATTTAAACTAATTAAAACAAAAACGCAAAAAGTGGGGTGCAACACGAGGACTTCCCAGGAGGTCACCCATCCTAGTACTACTCTCGCCCAAGCACGCTTTACTTCGGAGTTCTGAAGGGATCCGGTGCATTACCCGTCTACTTATTCCACCTTCCCGTACTTATTTATCTGCCCCCATGCTCCCCTTAAGCTAGCTTGACCGCCAAAACCTAACCGTCTGCTTTTGTCGGTAACCGTTAATTAAATCCGACCAAGTAATTTTAAGCCCTCTTACCTATCCTATTACGAAACCGTAACAAGCTCGTACTACGAGCCAATAATTTATAGTTTTTCTAACTAATGTAGTTTACCGCAAACTAATTCCGTTATTCGTAGACCGTTAATTCTTAATTTCTTATTTTAATATTAAAAAATTAAATTTTTTTAAATTTTTTTTCCCTTATGTTAGTTAATAAATCTAAACAAAGGCTAACGTGTATATATCGAGAAGAAGATTTAAATTAGTTAACACAAAAACGCAAAAAGAGGGTGCAACACGAGGACTTCCCAGGAGGTCACCCATCCTAGTACTACTCTCGCCCAAGCACGCTTAACTTCGGAGTTCTGATGAGATCCGGTGCATCACCCTTCTACTTATGCCACCTTCCCGTACATGTTTATTTGCCCCCATGCTCTCCTTAAGCTAACTTGACCGCCAAAATCGAACCGTCTTCTTTTGCGTGTAACCGTTAATTAAATCCGACCAAGCAGTTTTAAGCCCTCTTACCTATCCTATTACGAAACCGTAACAAGCTCGTACTACGAGCCTTTAATTTATAGTTTTTCTAACGAACGTAGTTTACCGCAAACTAATTCCGTTATTCGTAGACCGTTAATTCTTAATTTCTTATTTTTAATATTAGAAAATTAATTTTTTTAAAATTTCCCCCCCCCCCCTTATGTTAGTTAATAAATCTAAACAAAGGCTAACGTGTATATATCGAGAAGAAGATTTAAACTAATTAAAACAAAAGGAGGGGTGCAACACGAGCCAATAATTTATAGTTTTTCTAACGAACGTAGTTTACCGCAAACTAATTCCGTTATTCGTAGACCGTTAATTCTTAATTTCTTATTTTTAATATTAAAAAATTAAATTTTTTTAAATTTTTTTTCCCCTTACGTTAGTTAATAAATCTAAACAAAGGCTAACGTGTATATATCGAGAAGAAGATTTAAACTAATTAAAACAAAAACGCAAAAAGAGGGTGCAACACGAGGACTTCCCAGGAGGTTACCCATCCTAGTACTACTCTCGCCCAAGCACGCTTAACTTCAGAGTTCTGAAGGGATCCGGTGCATTACCCGTCTACTTATGCCACCTTCCCGTAATTGTTTATCTGCCCCATGCTCTCCTTAAGCTAACTTGACCGCCAAAACCGAACCGTCTTCTTTTACCGGTAACCGTTAATTAAATCCGACCAAGCAGTTTTAAGCCCTCTTACCTATCCTATTTCGAAACCGTAACAAGCTCGTACTACGAGCCTTTAATTTATAGTTTTTCTAACGAACGTAGTTTACCGCAAACTAATTCCGTTATTCGTAGACCGTTAATTCTTAATTTCTTATTTTTAATATTAAAAATTATTTTTTTAAAATTTTCTCCCCCCTTAAGTTAGTTAATAAATCTAAACAAAGGCTAACGTGTATATATCGAGAAGAAGATTTAAACTAATTAAAACAAAAACGCAAAAAGAGGGGTGCAACACGAGGACTTCCTAGGAGGTCACCCATCCTAGTACTACTCTCGCCCAAGCACGCTTAACTTTGGAGTTGTGATGGGATCCAGTGCATTAGTGCTGGTATGATCGCGCCCGTCTACTTATGCCACCTTCCCGTACTTGTGTATATGCCCCCATGCTCCCCTTAAGCTAGCTTGACCGCCAAAACCGAACCGTCTACTTTTGCCGGTAACCGTTAATTAAATCCGACCAAACAGTTTTAAGCCCTCTTAACTATCCTATTACGAAACCGTAACAAGCTCGTACTACGAGCCTTTAATTTATAGTTTTTCTAACGAACGTAGTTTACCGCAAACTAATTCCGTTATTCGTAGACCGTTAATTCTTATTTTCTTATTTTTAATATTAAAAAATTAAATTTTTTAAATTTTTTTCCCCCTTATGTTAGTTAATAAATCTAAACAAAGGCTAACGTGTATATATCGAGAAGAAGATTTAAACTAATTAAAACAAAAATGCAAAAAGAGGGGTGCAACACGAGGACTTCCTAGGAGGTCACCCATCCTAGTATTACTCTTGCCCAAGCACGCTTAACTCCGGAGTTCTGATGGGATCCGGTGCATTACCCGTCTACTTATGCCACCTTCTCGTACTTGTGTATCTGCCCCCATGCTCCCCTTAAGCTAGCTTGACCGCCAAAACCGAACCGTCTGCTTTTGCCGGTAACCGTTAATTAAATCCGACCAAACAGTTTTAAGCCTTCTTAACTATCCTATTACGAAACCGTAACAAGCTCGTACTACGAGCCTTTAATTTATAGTTTTTCTAACGAACGTAGTTTACCGCAAACTAATTCCGTTATTCGTAGACCGTTAATTCTTAATTTCTTATTTGTTTTTTCTAGTCTGAACCATCTGCAGAGGATGTAAACCTAGCTTAGAAGGCTATATATATATGCCATATATATGTATCAATCAATCACAACAAAATATCTATATATTTGTACTGTCGAAATCTTCAGAGGGGTGATGGCTCACGTACACGATAACCCAAAACATTTGTACTCATTTTAAAACCAAAACCTTTTGAAAAGTCAAACCCCTTTCGGGTTCTGTTTATTTATCTATTCGAACTTTATTGCAAATTACTCGTGCCATTGTTGTCAACCTGGGCTCTGATACCAACTTTGTAACATCCCAAATCCGTAGGACTCGGAGTGCTATTGGGCTAGGATCTAACAATGGATCCTGGCCCTAGCTTGACAACAACCTCACTAAATCTTACAACAAGGCACCAACAGATTAAATATAAAACATGAAAATGTTATAAAAGTATCCAAGGGTTTATACAGTACTGCTGAGTACAATCAAAACAGAAATCCGTACAATATGGATAACCCAAAATCCCACGATGTCGCCTAGTGTACGGAGCCCTCAACAGATCACCCTCTCTGGATCACTCTGCAGCTCTCTTAACCTGCGAGGGATCTACAACACGGTATGAAACCGTTAGCTAACTATACACATATATAAGAAGATGTTAAAGCATAAACACACATCAGAAAGGATAAACACTTCAACAATATATCAAACATTTACCCGGTTTATTATCTTTTAATAAGTTGAATTACTTAAACGTATAGATATATATATATATATATATATATGAAGATAGGTGACACGAGGAATATAATCCCCGCCTCTGAGTACTCTAACCAGCTGGAGTAGTATCAGCACACCTCCCGTGTACCCTGTGGGAGTGGTGAGGGCCTTCCTTTATACCAGATCTGACCTGACTACAGAGAACCTCCCAGACTCCACTACAGGATGAAAGGGAAAGGTTATCACGGCCACTACAATGGGTGGTCAATATAATATAGGTCGGTGACTATCATAATCATAAGCATGCTATAAAGCATATAACAAACACCACTCAAGCATACATCCAATATAAGGATAGTAGCTAAGTAAATCCTATGGACTTACCTCGATCTCAGAAGTAACTCAAGTACGAACACTCCCAGAAACGTCTACTCCAAACTGGAGGACAACACAACCTATACAAGGCACACATACATATATATCACAATCCTATCACACAAAGGGTCACACCTAGACCCAAGGGATCCATAAGGGATCATATCCAACTCATAACCTCAAGGCCGTAACCGGCATATCTATATCATACTCGTCATAAACCGATACCTAGCATGGTACTAGTTCCCTCATACTAGAAAGGAAATGAACTACCTAACTATAGGTAGCCCCGGGACAAGACGCACTTGCGTGATCTAAGGACGCAGGGGCGGAACGCAGGCAACTGCGGGCGCGGTGAAACTCAGCCGCGGGGCGGTGACAAGGATCGCTGGCAACGCAGGCACGGAGCTGGCACGGCGCAGACGCTGCGGCACGTCTTCCGCAGGGGCGGTGACTTCTGGCCGCGGGGACGGTGACAGTGCAGAATGAAACATCGCGGCTTCTCTTTAGCTCTTCACGTGATCAAATCACGTCTACTCTCTTCCAGATTCATACACATACCACAACAAACACATATCAACATCACCCTAGGATTCATACAACTAATCTTAAGCTAAGGAAGGAAGAGCAAGGAAGAAGAAGAATGAAGAAGCAAGGAGGAAGAAGCTTACCACAGTTGTGGTTAGCTAAGGAATTGATCACCAACAACTCACTGGCTTCCAAGCACAGCAACACTCTTCAAAAGCATCATCCTCATCAAAGCCACAACAAAACTCTTTCAAAACCAAGGAGAATCAAGACAAGATCAAAGGAAGGTGAAGGAGAAGCAAGAAGGACGTGGGAAGTTGAAGAAAGGAATGAAGATGGAACCCTTGCTCAGCAAGGGAAAACGAAGAAGTAAGGTAAAGGGTAAAGCACGGTCAAAAGAGTCAACAAAACCGGCTGCAGCCGCCGGAAACCGCAGGGGCGGTGGTCAAGCCCGCGGGTGCGGAAAGGCCAATCTCAGGCCAAAGCCAATCTCGGCTATGGTCCGATCTCGGTCCGAAAGAAAAGGGCTCTCACAATTTGCACTTCACTTCTTCTCTTCCTCGTTTCTTTGATTCTTTCTAGGTTGAAATCTTTGAATCTTAGGGTTAGGGTTTGTTTGAATTTGTAATCTTTTATGTTTCAATTGATTTGTTTGAAACTTATTAGGGCTTCTGTTTGTTTGTTTGAATATCTGGACATGTATACTGTAGTATTTGGATGTGTTATCCCAATTTTGAATTAGATCTCTTAATTGTATTGCAGATTTTGTAAGTTTTCTTAGTTCGTAATCCCCATTTTTCTATATATTGATTATTGACCGATTTTCTGCATCTTTGGTTCAACCGAAAACCGAACCGAAGTTTTCGGTTCAAACCTAAACCGAACCGAGTTTTTCGGTTTAGGTTTTCGGTTCAGGTTTTACCGGTTTTCGGTTTTCGGTTCGGTTCGGTTTCAGTCGGTTCGGTTCGATTTTCAACCGATGCTCAGCCCTAACCACAGGAAAAGGCGAGGAACACTCTAGACTAACAAAAACATGGAAGGGCATGTGATAACTCAATAGCTGTGTGTTTGAGGAGAATGTGATGTCAAAGCATTATAAATCTCTTTTAATTATCAAAACAAAAATCCCATCTACCCCAACATTTTATGATACCAACACCAAACACAATGTCATAATTACATATTCTTGCGCATTTTACACATATTAACACAATGTCATAATTACATATTCTTGCGCATTTTACACATATTAGGACTTAGAGCATCTAAATCCCAAAAACTGAGAGTTTCTTTAACCATTTTTTATTATAAAAATAAAATAAATGTCAAATTTGATTGAAGAATCAAGTTAATGAGTGGAGAGAAGTATCTCATGAAAGAAATTTAATCTAACACATTTTCCACCCAACTTCACAAATCAAGATGAAATAGATTTTTATTTTTACTGTAAATGTAAGGAACTAAGTGGTTATGTGATAAATTTATGTATAACAAAATAAATTGAAGAAATTTTGGTAAACTTTGGAATGGAGATAAAATATTTCAGTGAATCAAAAATAAATAAAAAAGATAAGAAACAATTTCAAGGTTCTTAATTGGACGATGCTCTTAGGACTTGACATAATGGCATGAACCCTACCCATTAGTCAACATTCACAACCTCCTGCCATGTTTAATTACAACATCTATTAACAAGGAGGGCATCCATTTAAAACATATGACAAGGACAATAAATAGATGGGTTCACTTCATGTTGATGGCTAAATTGGACCCAAATTGCTCAACCAATCATACAAAAACAACAAAATTCTTAACCTGGGATATTGTCTAATTCTTTTACCCAACATGAAACTTTTCAATGTTACCATCATTCCCAACCCAAGTAAAACCAGTATCCTTCAATATTTTTCTCATCTTCATATGCTCCCGAACTCGAACCACACCGTCCCATTGCCCAGAAGCAGCCAACGTATTCGACAGCGATACATATGCCCCAGCCCGACCATCACCCCCAATTTTGAACAATTCCTCAGCAGCTATATTTGCAATCTCAACTTCATCATGTAACCTACAAGAATTAAGCAAAGCAGCCCAAACATCTGAATTCGGCTTCTCCGACATTCCTTTAACCAAACTCCATGCCTCATCTATGCTTCCAAATCTACCCAACAAATCAACCATACAAGAATAATGCTCCATCTTTGGTTTTAGTTTATAATCACTCTCCATGGTTTTGAATATAAGCTTACCTTCCTCAAGCAACCCATTGTGTGCACAAGCTGAAAGAACGCTTAAAAACGTTACGTAATTTGGAGTTATCCGATACTCCTTTTGCATCATATCAAACAATTCAAGAGCTTCATTGGCTTTCCCATTTTTACCATACCCATCAATCATGGATGTCCAGGAAAATACATTCTTATCAGACATGTCATCAAAGATTTTACGGGCATCATCAACTTTTCCACACTTTGAGTACATATCTATAAGAGCACTTGAAAGTTTGATGTCAATGAGACCACCCTGTATCTTCATAAGCTGACACTGAACTTGTTCACCAATTTCAAATGAGGACAATAGAGAACAAGCCCCAATTAAACTAGCAAAAGTTGAAACAGTAGGTTGAAAATCTAACCTTTTCATATAAATATACATTCGAACAGATTTCTTTGCAGTTTCAACTGATTTACTAAAACCTTCAATCATTGCATTGAAAACCACTACATCCTTGTCAATCATCTTCTCAAAGATAAGCTCAGCATCATCAACACTGCCTTCGTTCATGAACCCTGCAATCAATGAGGTACAACACATGACATTCTTTACCGGCAAAGTGTCAAACAAGATCCTTGCAAAACTAAGTCTTCTACACTTGACATAAGTATCAAGCAAGCTACCAAACAAAATCACATCCTCTTTTAAATCATATTTTACCATTTGGGCATGCACCTGCCTTCCAAAATCATACACCAGGGAGTGAGAGCTACATCCTGAAACACATGACTTCAAAATCAGTGCATAAGTGAACCCATCAGGCTTCTCGTGGCAATCTCTCGTGCTTCTAACCAAATCAAACACTTCCCCAAAGCGGCCATGTTTTACATAGCCATCCATCAAATAATTATAAGCAGATCGAGTTGGTTCAGACATTTCGTCGAACACTTGCCGGGCATATTCTAAAAACCCAGATTTGAGATAAATTATCAGGAGTTTGATAGTAATGTTGGTGTTGGGTTGAAAACCAATCTTGGCAATATGGGCATGGATCTTCAGACCGTGACACGGAGACCCACAATTGATGTAGTGTTGGAGAGCCGTTGATAGAGAGACCGAAGTCGGGTTAGAGATGTATGCATATATCGATGGACAGATATTTGTAGCAAAATTTACATACATGAATTTATTAGACGACGAGGAAAATTGAGTGCCGAGGGAAGATAAACTGAATGATCTTACTAGACGACAAGCGGTTCTCATTTTCTGCGGCCGCATGGTTGAATTTGAAGGTGATCAACAATTACAACGTCGATAAAGTCATAAAATTTTTGACCTAATTTGGGCAGCTCGAATTTCCACCATAGTCGGTTGGGAAGCCAGAGCTCCCATCGTCGATGTGAATGACATAGCTCACTTGGGTATTTTCACAAGCTCTCACTAACACTTCGAGCTATCGGTGAACACCAGCCTGGCAGATATGTGTTTGTAAACCCTACCGATTAAATCGGATAATTTAATTGGGCTTCTGATATACCACTAGATTTTTAGATTCATAAAATATTTAAATTGGCCTAAAACCACTGGTATATAAGGTTTAGTTTATCAAAATCATACAAACCTACTATTAGGGACTAAATGGTCGTTCGGAATAGAGTACAAGAGCGTATAAGGCACCGGGAGTGGATGGGTTTCGGTCTGTGTTCTTTCAGAAGTGTTGGCACTTAGTCGATGCTCGTTGAGGTTGTACGCTTTTTTCAGACACACAAACACATGTATTGTTGTAGGGTCTTAATGATACACTAGTTTTTCTTATTGCTAAGGTAGAAAAACCTGAGTCGATAAATCAGTTTCGGCCTATTGCTTCTATGTAATATAACGTATAAAGTTATTTTGAAGTGATGGTTTAGATGATGCAAGGTTTAATGCTTGAGCTTGTAGGTCCGACTCAGGGTAGTTTCTTATGGGGCATTGTATCCAAGAGAATATTGTTCTTATACAAAAGATTGTTCATTCTATGAGGAAGAAGAAGTCGGGTAAGCGGTGGATGTTGTTTAAACTGGATTTGGAAAAGGTTTACGACAGAATTCGTAGAAATTTGTAGAAGATATTATCATTCAAGTTGGGTCTATGAGCTCTTGAGTATGTTGAAGAGGGAAATTGGAAGCCGATTTTCCTCTCTTGAGGTGGGCCGTTGTTATCGTATATGTTCTTTATTGATGACATAACTCAGCTCGTGGAGGCTTCTGCGAGACAGTTGTGTGTAGTGATGAGGTGTATTGAGATGTTTTGTAAGGCTTTTGCGAGACAGTTGTTGTGTAATGATCTTGCTAATAGTAGTGGAATGGAGGTTACTCGTAATATGGGGAATTATCTTGGAGCTCCCATCCTTCAAGGTCGTGTTTCTAGAGAAACTTTTATCCCTTTGCTTGATAAGATGACCAATAGGTTGTCGGGTTGGAGAAGCAAGCATCTTAGTATTGCGGGTCAAGTTACTCTAGCTAATTCAGTTCTTGCTTCTTTACCTATTTACTATATGTCTACCTTGAACATTCCAAAGAGTTTCTGTTCAAATCTTGAGAAGATTATTCGAATTTTGTGTTGGGGACACAATGTTGATGATGGTCGGAAGATGCATATTGTTCATTAAGAGGTGTTTTGCAAGCCTAAATAGTTTGGCGGGCTTGGTTTTTGGAAGTTGGTGTTTCTTAATCAAGCTTTGCTCGGAAAGTTGGGGTGGCGGTTTTTTAAATATGAAAATAGTCTTTGGGTTCTTGTATTGCGTAGTAAGTACGTGCATATATCTGTCTGGAGTCACTCGTCTCCCTCGGCATGTTGGATGAGTATTTTGCATAGCCTTTTAGGTGTTGTCTCAGAGGGAACTCGGTGGGTTTTGGGAGATGGTAATAGTCTTCTGAACCTTTGTATCATAAGGTTTTAGATCCGGATCTTCCTATCCAATGTGACGTCTCGGTTAGGACTTATTCGTCTCCTACTAGTGATTGGTTACTCAATGATATCGGATCTCGGTTATCTTTATAGGTCCCGCTTCAGCTAACGAGTCATCAGCCTTTCGTGGATCTTCCTATCCAATGTGACGTCTCATGTTCCACCTGGCCTTTTGAGATGACTTCACCTGGGCTAACACTCGAGATGGTTGATATATTGTGTCCTGGGCTTACTCTTTTCTAGGTGATGTTCAACGGTCGTATGCCGGAGAGGGTCGGTTGTTTTCGGTTCTTTGGAGACTTTGGATTCAAGAGAACCCGTGTCTTTTCTATTGGCAGCTTTTGGCAGGAGGTGTGTTATCTGGTGTTGAGCGAGACCGTCGTCACCTATCGTCAACCATTGGTCATTGTTGCATGTCTGGGGTTGAATATCTTGAGCACTTATTCCGAGATTGCAAAATCTCAGTTATAAAGGGAGGTAAGGGAGGATATCTTTATTCAAAATTTCTTTAATCTTTCCTTTGCTTCATGGCTCCGAGGTAATCTTCTTTCTGCTCGTGTTTTTAATAATTATGTTATATGGAGTGAGGTTTTTATGACGGACATTTGGAATACTTGGAAGTGGTGTAATACGAAGATCTTCGAGGGAGTTCAATTTGTGGGGAGTCGAGGAGCGCTAGTGTACAATTGGCGAGGGATTTTGTCTACGTCTAGAATAGGACGCATGATGCATGCAAGGTGGTTCGGACTACTTTCCAGATTGCATCGGAACCACCTTATTCAAGAATAGTGAGGATCAACATGTATGGCTCGACGCGTGGTGATGGCCTTTCTACTAATGCAGGTTTAGTTAGAAATCATGAGGGAGAGTGGCTTGTGGGGTTTGGAATCAATATGTGATCATGTAGTGTTCTTATGGCTGAATTATGGGGTACACTTCATGGTCTTAAGATTTCTTGGGAGCGTGTTTAGGCGGTAGAAACTGATGTTGCAACAAAACTCAAAAAGAAACACCGAAGAAGACGAATACAACAACAATCAAATAGGAGCCGAAAAGAAAGGGGAAGAGGAGGAAAGATGCCATATATAATTAATAAAGGCTATATATATGCCTTGTTTGAGTAAAGCCTTTTGGTTTACGTCCTCTGCTGCTGAGATTGCCAGAACACCGGAGGAGCATAGAGGGCCTAGACCAGATACCTGGTTGAAGGCATTCCATCAGATGGGTGTACCCCCTTTCAATGGGAAGGTGGGGTTGGAGGTTGAGCTCTGGATCGGGCATGTAGACTCAGCTCTAGAGTCTATTCGTTGTCCAGCTGATAGGCATATCGAGTTGGTGCAGACTCTGTTCAGAGAGCTGGCACAGCACTGGTGGAGGTCAGTACGGGGTCAGGTTACCAGCTATGACTAGATGAGGACCTTGATCAGAGAGTGTTTTTGCCCTGCCTCACTGAGGAAGGAGAAACCGCGTGACTTTGTTGAGGCCGGATTTGATGATGTGCCAGTCTCAGAGGCCATCAAGAGATTCCAGAAGGAGCTGACTTTACTAGGTCCAGCTGCACCTCCTGTTGATCAGCATGTTTATCTGTTCTCTCGACGATTGAGGGATGGTACCCGAGCCTACATGGCAGGTTTTCATTGTGAGTCCTTGATGGATTATCAGGATAGAGCCGCATATTATGAGAGAGAGAGAGAGTTGGGCAGAGGAGAGCTTCTCAGGCCGGAAGGTCTGAGAAGAGACAGCGTACGGGGCAAGACAGTGGTACTGCTGGAGCTGCTAGTGTTGGGGGTAGTCAGAGACGTCATGGTCGTTCTGTATCTGCACCACCTACAGAGAAGGGACGACAATGTTTTAACTATGGAGATCCAGGGCATCTGAAGCCCGAGTGCACGAGGCCGTTAGTGACTTGTTTTACCCGTGGTAGACAGGGTCATAGAGCTGTTTATTGCCGCCAGGGCGGAGATGCATCTCAGCAGGGTTCTTCTCCTGCCAGTGTAGCGGGAGGTGGGCAGAAGCCACCTCAGTGGCAGCAGAGAGTCCCAGATCGCCCTACGACTCAGGGATCTGCTCCTGGGCTGAGTAGAGGCAGAGGCCGTGGTGGGGGCACCACTGATACCAGAGGCCCACAAGGTCGTGTTTTTGAGCTGAGGAGTGCAGAGGAGCCAGCTGCACCTACTGCTACAGGTACCATTCTGATTATGGTTTACCTATTAGAGTTTTATTTAATATTGGTGCTACGCACTCTTTTATTTCTGATGCCTGTGTAGAGCGTCTTGGATTAGATACAGATGAGGGGATGCCCTTTATTATAGGGTTACCCGATGGTGGTAGGGTTAGAGGTACCCATGAGATTCACGGTTGTCCCATTTCTGTAGGGACCCGTGTGTTACTAGTTGACTTCTTTGTCATGCCATTAGAGCATGAAGAAGTCATTCTAGGTATGGATTGGATGGCTAGACACTCTGCAGTTCTAGATGTAGGTAGGAGGACTGTTACCCTCTCTGCCGAGTTAGGCCAGATAGAGGTTTTCCGAGGTTAGGACCTTGGAAAGGTAAGCACAGTTATCAGTGTTATACGGGCAGCTAGACTGATTGCACAGGGTTGCGAGGCCTTCTGGTGTTATGCCATGAAGGAGGGGGAGAGTGCAGCTGTAGAGGACATTCCAGTTGTCTGTGAGTTTACTGATGTTTTTGCTGAGCCGTCCAGTTTGCCGCCTCAAAGGAGTGTGGATTTCAGTATCGAGTTGGAGCCTGGTACGAGACCCATCTCGAAGGCTCCATACCGGATGGCGCCTTTCGAGATGCTGGTGCTGAAGAAGCAACTCGAGGAGTTGGTTGAGAGGGGTTTTATTCTCCCTAGCGTGTCCCATGGGGAGCACCTGTCCTCTTCGTACGGAAGAAGGATGAATCACTGAGGTTATGCATAGATTACAGAGAGCTGAACAAGGTGACCATCAAGAACAAGTATCCACTGCCGCACATTGATGATTTGTTAGATCAGTTACAGGGAGCGATTGTGTTCTCCAGGATTGACCTGCGTTCCGGGTATCACCAGCTGAGGGTGAGGGAGCAGGATGTGCACAGGACAGCATTCCGGACAAGATATGGCCACTATGAGTTTGTAGTGATGCCATTTGGGCTTACGAATGCCCCAGCCGTTTTTATGGAGTTGATGAACAGTATCTTCATCGACTTCCTGGATCAGTTTGTGGTGGTTTTTATTGATGACATTCTGGTATACTCTCGCAGTGGAGAGGAGCATGCAGGACATCTGAGGATTGTATTGCAGTTTTACGGGATAGAGAACTTTATGCTAAGTTCTCTAAGTGTGAGTTCTGGATGCCAGAGGTAGCATTCCTGGGTCATGTGGTTTCAGTTGAGGGGATCAAGGTGGATCCAACGAAGATAGAGGCAGTAGCAGCATGGACTACACCGACGAACGTCAAGGAAGTACGTAGTTTCCTTGGCCTAGCCGGTTATTACAGACGCTTTGTGGAGGGATTTTCTGTGATTGCCCGTCCACTGACGAGTTTGCTGAGGAAGACTACCAGATTTGTGTGGTCTGATCAGTGCAGACAGAGTTTTGAGGAGTTGAAGAGGCGTTTGACTTCTGCTCCTATTTTGGCACAGCTAGAGGGTATTGAGGATTTTGTGGTCTACAGTGATGCATCCAAGCTAGGCTTGGGATGTGTTCTGATGCAGCGAGGCAGAGTTATTACATATGCGTCTCGACAACTGAAGACGTATGAGGAGAACTACCCGACTCATGATCTGGAGTTGACAGCGGTAGTTCATGCATTGAAGATTTGGAGACATTATTTGTATGGTGCTACATGTCAGATCTTCACAGACCATAAGAGTCTGAAGTATATCTTCACGCAGCGGGAATTGAATAACTGCCAGCGTAGGTGGCTTGAGCTGATCAATGACTTCGATTTAGAGATTCTGTACCATCCAGGGAAGGTGAACGTTGTCGCCGACGCCATGAGCAGGAACACGCCTCGAGAGCAGACGATTGCGAGGCTGACAGTTCAGCATCAGTTGTAGAGAGACCTGATCTGGTTAGAGCTGGACATCCAGTTTCTTGATGAGGATGCCTAGTTGCGTACATTAGAGGTCTTTCCTGATCTGTTGAATGAGATCCGACAGAAACAGGAGACCTGCCCGCCTTTACAAAGGATCAGAGATAGGATGTCTCGGGATGAGGCACCACAGTTCCTGCTTGGAGCAGATGGAGTTTTGAGGCGCCGCGGTCGCGTCTGTATACCTGCTGATACAGAGTTGAGGCAGAGGATTTTACAGGAGGCTCACTGTACACCTTACTTTGTACATCCAGGTACGAGTAAGATGTATTAGGACTTGAGACGTATATATTGGTGGGGAGGGCTGAAGCCCGATGTAACCAGTTTTGTAGCTCAGTGTGCGACCTGCCAGCAGGTCAAGATCGAGCATTTCCGACCTGGAGGTGAGCTCCATCCCCTTCCTATTCCACAGAGGAAGTGGGAGGATGTCACCATGGATTTCGTGACTGACTTGAGGCCGAGCCGGAGTTTTGATGCCATCTGGGTCATAGTAGACAGATTGACGAAGACGGCACGTTTCATTCCTATCAGGGAGATGTGGCCGGTGAGCAGATTAGCTGAGGAGTACACTAGGCAGATAGTGAGACTCCATGGGGTACCGAGGACGATCGTCTCAGACAAAGATGGGCGATTTACCTCGAGATTCTGGCAGCAGATTCAGACTGCCCTGGGGACGAGTTTGCACTTCACGACTACGTTCCATCCTCAGACAGATGGTCAGTCAGAGAGGATCATTCAGATGTTGGAGGATATGCTGTGAGCTTGTTTGTTGAATTGGGGACAGGTGTGGACGGATCATCTCCCACTTGTTGAGTTCTCCTACAACAACAGCTGGCATGCATCTATTGGGATGGGCCCATATGAGGCACTGTATGGACAGAGATGTCGTACCCCGTTATGTTGGGATGAGCAGAGCAGTGTTAGTGGTTTAGCACCTGATCAGATTCAGGATGATATGGCTCGAGTAACATTGATCAGAGAGCGTATGCTGACTGCACAGAGCCGTCAGAAGTCTTATGCTGACAGGAGGCGTAGACCTCTAGAGTTCAGGGTTGGAGCCCATGTGTGGCTGAGAGTGTCCCCGACACGAGGTGTTAGGCGTTTTGGGATTAAAGGGAAGTTGAGTCCCCGATATGTCGGACCGTTCGAGATTCTGGATCGGGTTGGGAGTGCAGCTTACAGATTAGCTTTGCCTCCGAGATTAGAGGGTGTTCACCCTGTATTTCATGTGTCTCAGCTGAGGGAGTACATACCAGATCCGAGGCACATTGTGAGTTATGAGGATTTGGCGGTTGAGCCGGACCACACGTTTGTAGAGCATCCTATTGCAGTCTTAGAGCGAGGTATGAGACGCCTGCGTTCGAAGGACATTCCTATGTTGAGGATACAGTGGTCGAGACGAGGACCCGAGGAGGCTACATGCGAGACTGAGGATAGTATCCAGAGGAACTATCCAGAGTTCTATGCCGAGTTAGATACACCAGTAGGATCACCGAGTAGACCTTAGTACTAGCTTGGTGAGTCTTATATGCTTACATGCTTATATGCTATGATGTGTTTATTTCATACTAGCTTTCATGTGATTATGATCTTATTAGATCTTGTTGTGCTAGTATGATTCTTGGTTATAGCGGGAGATGACTTTTTCCTCCATGCTTATGTTTGAGGTTATAGAGAGTGTTACCTCGGCTTCTGAATCCGAGTGGTTTTAGGATCTTGCAAGTTTCGAGATGAAACTTGTTTTTAGGGGGCTGAGATGTGAGAGCCCTTTTCTTTCGGACCGAGATCGGACCATAGCCGAGATTGGCTTTTCCGCACCCGCGGGCTCGACCGCCGCCCCTGCGGGTTCCCGCCCCTGTGGCTCATGGGACCGCCCCTGCGGTTTCCGGTGGCTGCAGCCGGTTTTGTTGACTCTTTTGACCGTGCTTTACCCTTTACCTTACTTCTTCGTTTTACCTTGCTGAGCAAGGGTTCCATCTCCATTCCATTCTTCAGCTTCCCACATCGTTCTTGCTTCTCCTTCACCTTCCTTTGATCTTGTCTTGATTTTCCTTGGTTTTGAAAGAGTTTTGTTGTGGCTTTGATGAGGATGATGCTTTTGATGAGTGTTGCTAAGCTTGAAAGCCAGTGAATTGTTGTTGATCAGTTCCTTAGCTAACCACAACTGTGGTAAGCTTCTTCCTCCTTGCTTCTTCATTCTTCTTCTTCCTTGCTCTTCCTTCCTTAGCTTAGGATTAGTTGTGTGAATCCTAGGGTGATGTTGATATGTGTTTGTTCTGGTATGTGTATGAATCTGGAAGAGAGTAGACGTGATTTGATCACGTGAAGAGCTAACGAGAAGCCGCGAGGTTTCATTCTGCACTGTCACCGCCCCGCGGCCAGAAGTCACCGCCCTGCGGAAGACGTGCCGCAGCGTCTGCGCCGTGCCAGCTCCGTGCCTGCGTTGCCAGCGATCCTTGTCACCGCCCCCACGGCTGAGTTTCACCGCGCCCGCGGTTGCCTGCGTTCCGCCCCTGCGTCCTTAGATCATGCAGGTGCGTCTTGTCCCGGGGCTACCTATAGTTAGGTAGTTCCTTTCCTTTCTAGTATGAGGGAACTAGTATCATGCTAGGTATCGGTTTATGACGAGTATGATATATATAGATATGCCGGTTACGGCCTTGAGGTTATGAGTTGGATATGATCCCTTATGGATCCCTTGGGTCTAGGTGTGACCCTTTGTGTGATAGGATTGTGATATATATGTATGTGTGCCTTGTATAGGTTGTGTTGTCCTCCAGTTTGGAGTAGACGTTTTCTAGGAGTGTTCGTACTTGAGTTACTTCTGAGATCGAGGTAAGTCCATAGGACTTACTTAGCTACTATCCTTATATTGGATGTATGCTTGAGTGGTGTTTGTTATATGCTTTATAGCATGCTTATGATTATGATAGTCACCGACCTATATTATATTGACCGCCCATTGTAGTGGCCGTGATAACCTTTCCCTTTCATCCCGTAGTGGAGTCTGGGAGGTTTTCTGTAGTCATGCCAGATCTGGTATAAAGGAAGGCCCTCACCACTCCCACAGGGTTCACGGGAGGTGTGCTGATACTACTCCAGCTGGTTAGAGTACTCAGAGGCGGGGATTATATTCCTCGTGTCACCTATCTTCATATATATATCTATTTATACGTTTAAGTGATTCAACTTATTAAAAGATAATAAACCGGGTAAATGTTTGATATCATGCTGAAGTGTTTATCCTTTCTGATGTGTGTTTGTGTTTTAGCATCTTCTTATATATGTGTATAGTTAACTAACGGTTTCATACCGTGTTGTAGATCCCTCGCAGGTTAGGAGAGCTGCAAGTGATCCAGAGAGGGTGATCTGTTGAGGGCTCCGTACACTAGGCGACATCGTGGGATTTTGGGTTATCCATATTGTACGAATTTCTGTTTTGATTGTACTCAGCAGTACTGTATAAACCTTTGGATACTTTTATAACATTTTCATGTTTTATATTTAATCTGTTGGTGTCTTGTTGTAAGATTCAGTGAGGTTGTTGTCAGGCTAGGGCCAAGATCCATTGTGAGATCCTAGCCTAGTAGCACTCCGAGTCCTACGGATTTGGGGTGTTACACAAATGGACAATCGAGAGTCGTCTTTGCCGTCGTATACCTCGCCCTCGCCAGTCACCCTCGCCGCCGCCGTTTCACAGCAAAGTCATCGTCTTCTAAAAGGCGTGACCCTCCCCTCGCTCTTCTGAAAGTGAAATCCAAGTTGAGACAAGAAGTAGAAGAGTTTTGGGTCCGGTCGTCGTCTCCCTCACTTCCTCTCTTTTGAAACTGAAATCACCCTCGCAGAAGAATGTTGCACCACCTATATTTGATATCTCCTCAGACTCCTCCTTTAGGCTCGAGGAGCGGCGGAACTTAGAGATGGAGAAAGATGGAAGAATGTTGCAGTTACGCCCTCACAGAGAGTGTTTTGGGATGAAGAAAGATGGAAATGGAGGATTGGAATCTGGAGCGGCGGGCTGAGGGAGTAAAGGAGGGTTAGGAGGCTGCCACAAGAAAATATTACAATATATACTAAAACCTTAACCGACGTTGGCGTATTTTACGGTTTTTTTAAAAAAAAATCGGTTTAAACCGCGGTTTGACGGTTCGGTTCATAAACTGAACCGAAAACCGAAATTCCTCTTTACTCCAACCGTTAGCCGAACCGAGGGTTGCGGTTTTCGGTTCGGTTGGGACCGAAACCTAACGGTTCGGTTCGGTTCAGCTGAACCGACCGCTTTATGCTCAGCCCTACCTGTGGTTGGTTTGTTTATACTTTTTTGGTCCTTGTTAACAACCTTTGGGGTCATTTTTGTTGTTTTGTTGTGTTGTTTCTCTTAGCATTAGCTATTTGCATGCGGTTTGCAAGTTTGCCGGTTTTCGGCCGGTTTTCAGAGTGCTACTGGGCTAGGATCTCACAATGGATCCTGACCCTAGCCTGACAACAATTTCACAGATCTTACAACAAGGCACCGATAAATTAAAACAAAACATGAAACTGATAAATATATAGATCAAAAGGTAATACAATGTACCGCTGAGTACAAACAAACCAAACTATACATCAAAAATCCATATCCCCGATACCGCCCCAGTGTACGGAGCCCTCAGCGGATCACCCACTCTGGATCACTCTGCAGCTCTCCTATCTTGCAAAGTGTTTACAACACGGTATGAAACCGTTACCTAACCATACACAAATATAGGAATATGCTAGAGCACAAACACACATCAGAAAGGATAAACACTTCAGCATGTTTCACACATTTACCCGGTTCATTATCTTTATAAAGTCCAACAATCAACTCATATATATAAATATCCATATAAACATAAGTGACACGAGGAATATAAACCTCGCCTCTGGGTCCAATAACCAGCTGGAATGGTGCTTGGAACACTACCCCGTGTACCCTAAGGGAATGGGAAGTGCCCGAACCGTTTACCAGGTCTGGCCTGCCTACAGAGAACCTCCCAGACTCCCAGCGGGATGAAAGGGCAAGTTATCACAGCCCTACAATGGGCAAACAATATACCATAGGTCGGTGACCATCATAACACATGCTATAAACATATAACATACACCACTCATGCACATCATCCTATAAAGGAATGGCAGCTAAGTAAGTCCCACGGACTTACCTCAACCTCGTAGTCGTCTCACTGGATCAACCTCACTTAGTCCACTCCCAGCTGGAGGATAACACGACCTATACAAGGCATACACAGATATCAAACTCCTATCGCACAAAGGGTCACACTTAGACGCAAGGGATCCATAAGGGATCATATCCAACTCGTAAACGTCAAAGCCCTAACCGGCCATTCCATAACATACTCATCAACATCCGAATCCTAGCATGCTACTACCGCTCAACTAGGAAAGGAAAGGAAAGGAAAGGAAAGGATCTACCTAACTCTAGGTATATCCGGGATAAGACGCACCTGCGTAAAACAAGGACGCAGGGGCGGAGCAAGCAACCGCGGGTGCGGCGGAACGTAGCCGCGGGGGCGGTGACTTCTGGCCGCGGGGCGGCGACAGTGCAGAATGAAACCTCGCGGTTTCTCTTCAGCTCTTTCCTGGATCAATTCCCTTCTACTCTCTTCCAGATTCATACACAAGCATAACATACACAAATCAACATCATCCTATGATCACACATCTAATCCTAAGCTAAGGAATAAAGAAGAACAAGAAAGGAAGAAGAAAGAATGAAGAAGCAAGGAGATAGATGCTCACCACGGCTGTAGCTAGCTAAAGCACTGATCACCAAACACTTACTGGCTTCCAAGCACAGCAGTACTCACCATCATCAACCACCAAAGGCCACAACACATCCCAACTCAACCAAACTCTTCCAAACCAAAACAAGATCAAGAGGGAACAAGGGAGAAACAAGAAGGACGTGAACTGGATTGGAAAGTATGAGGAAACACTTGCTCAGCAAGGTGAAACGAAGAAGGTAAGGAAGGGTACAACACGGGTCAAAAAGTCAACAAAACCGGTTGCAGCCGCCGCAACCCGCAGGGGCGGATCACAGGGCCGCAGGGGCGGAAACCCGCAGGGGCGGCACATGTGCACGCGGGTGCGGCAAGACCAATCTCGGCCCAAAGCCAATCTCGGTCCGAAAGAAAGGCTCTCACAATATATATATATATATATATATATATATATATATATATATATATATATATATATATATATATATATATATATATATATATATATGGCAAAAGCTAATAAGGTCAAAGGCCAACTCATCTCAAATCCTCCATAAAAATATCCCGTAAATATAAACACTTAAAATGTCATAAACCGAAATAAAACAAATCACCGCCTAATGGCAAATCAAAACGAATCAAACTAGCAACTCATGTAATAATCTTAAACAAATTTAGACGCGTACTCACAAATGTCTTCAAAGTCAACTATTCACTAATATCATGATCTTAAACCGAAAACAATATTAATATATTCCTTGTAAACTCCAAATATCATTCATCTTTAAATATCATAAAGTATGTGAATATAAATAATATAAGTATCATGCCAAAAATAACTCAACATATTTTAAAACATCAAACATGCATATAATATCATAATGACTTAAACTTAATCATGCTCATATAAAAGCTCACAAGTACTTGCCTCGATAAACGCTCACTCAATGGCTCTAAGCCAAAACAACAACGTCAACTAGAACTCGTCAACCACCTAAACAAGCAAGAGATCACACAATCACATAGACATACTATATATATAATCACCACACCATCTAATAGGTGTACGAGTGACTTACCTAATTCCCAACTCGAGTTTGGGTTGTACTTCACTTAGGGTTTGTTCAAAATCCGTTATCCAAAACAAGCAAGTACCTAGAATGTCCAACTAGGCATATCAATCCATATTCCAACTTATAACTTAACAAGCAAGAAACATTTTCAAAGTTTGGAGAATACTCACGTAGCGTCGTAGAAACGGAAGTAGATCGACGTTTGTCGAACTTCGACTCAAGCTAAACCCTTCCCGAACGTATTTCCGAACCTAAACCAACACATCTAAACAAGTTTAACTCTACAAGCTAAACTTGGGCCATAAGTTATAATATATTAAATATAGGTTGTATTTTGTAATTAAAATAAAGGTTATAAATTGTAAATATAATTATGGGGGCAAGTTATGCAAAACTATAATTCTGGGCCATTTTTGTAATTAGGACTTTCAGCCAAAAATTGTAAATACTTTTTCTGGGGCAGTTTTGCAAATATAGAAACTATGGGTCATTAACGTAAATAAGAGTTTGGGCCATTTCCAGTAATTAACTAACAGAGGGTATAATAGTTAAAAATAAAAATATTGGTCATAAACTGTAAATGGAAAGTTGGGGTATTAAACGTAATTATACCTAAACTCCGGGGGGCCGATCGTAAATAACGGGAAAGATTCGGCGAGGCTCTGCAGCTCCTCGACGCCGGCGTGGGTGGTGCTACGGCAGGCGAAGGCGGCAGGCAAGCTTCCCCGGTGGTGCTGCATGTGGCCGACAGTGGCGTGGTTCCCGGTGGTGACTCGGTTCTCCGGCGAGCTAGGTCCGATCCAGAGAAGAAGGGAGAGTTGAAGGAAGGGAAGTCGGGATAGAGGGAGGCGGTTCACGAGCGAGGAGATGACGGTTGAGGGAGGAGGAGATGGACGGTGCTCCGGTGGTGGTGGAGTTGCATGAGACGAATAAGTGATTAGAAGGGAGACAGAGAGTCGAGAGAGGAGCGAGAGGTGAAGAGGGAGAAGAGAGGAGAGGAGAGAAGAGTGAGTGGTGGAGGTGAATCCGGGCAAGAGATGGAGGGATGGAAAGGTGGCGAGGATGACAGAGAGGAGAGGAGGTGGTGTACTGGTGGTATAGGTAGTGGCGGCCGGCGTGAAACAAGCTCAGGAAGGGAGGGAGATATGAGATGGTGAGCAACAGCGGGTTGTGGGAGAAGGACGAGTGTTGGAGAAACTCGTGAGAGTGAGAAAGGAGATGGAGACGAGCTGAGCAAGGGCCAAGGAGATGGTAGTGGCGGGGTGATGGACCGCGAGAGGAGGGACGAGAGTTTGAGAGAGGAAGCCGAGGAGGAGGTGAGGGAGAGAAGATGGATTGCAGGTGGGGAGGGTTGCAGCAAGGAGGAGACTGGTGGGTTGACTGTGAGGACGAGGGGTCGGGTAGGGAGCAGTGTAGGCTATGGGAAAAGAGAGAAGAAAGAGAGGCGGAGGAGGGAGGCGAAGCAGATGCTACGGGCTAGTGATGGCTACGAGAAGAGAAGGAAGGGGCCCGCGATGACGTGGCGCGCCAGCGTAGAGAGGTGGGACCCGGGAAGGAGGCGTGCCAGCTAGGAAGGCAGAGGCCAGCCCGGAAGTGAAGAAGAAAAGGAAAGAAGAAAAAAAAATTATAATAAATAAATAGAATATATCAAAACTCGTTAAAATAAATCCGTACGGACGTTTTGGATCGGAATATTTTCCGAACTTTTCCGTAAAATAAGTTACGGAAATTAAACACATATATATATATATATAAATAGTATATATACTTATTTAAATTTATAAAAAGAATATAACTCGAAAAAAAAATTAATTTATTGTATAAAAATAATAACAATATACGGAAAATATTTTTATAAAACGCTCCTTATTTCAGGGGCGTTTCATCATTCCCCCCTTAAAAAAAAGTTTCGTCCCCGAAACTAGAACTCGAAAAACGTGGGGTAACGTTCCTTCAACATTGCTTATGTTTCTCCGGTAAGTGCATCGATACCATTCCGGGACCAAAGAGTCTTCACCAACGGTATTACCTTGTATCTTAACTTATTTGCCTTATAATTAAGAATTTGCATCAGTTGCTCTTCATAATTAACATCTATAAACTCGACATCTTCATATATAATCACATGTTTAGGATCTGAAACATACTTTCTTAATTTGGATATACATGGAAGACATTTTGTACCAGACTCATGGATGGTGACAACACCACTCGATACGCTAAGGATCCAACATAACGGGACTTAGCTTTTCTCTCTCTTGTCAAATCCGAACACGCCTTTTGTCGGTAAAACACGAACGAACACATGCTCTCTAACATCAAATTGTACGGGTCAGAGATGTGCATCTACACATGACTTCCGGCGACTTTGCGCAGTCAATAACCATTTCTTAATCAAAGCATTCTCGTCTTGAGTGCGTAGTAGGATTTCCGGTCCTACAAACCACTTATTTGATTGGTAATCCCAAGACAAGGATGACTTACACTTCTTCCATACAAAGCTTCATACGGTGTCATCTAAATCTAAGCATACTAATTGTTATTGTAGGTAAACTCTTACCAATTGAAAACTTGTCTCCCACTTTCATGGTCAAAACCAAAATAAACTCGCAACTTGTCCTCCAAGATGTGAATGATCCTTTCAAGTTGTCCATCTGTTTGCGTATGAAAAACGGTACTAAATCTCAACTCTATCCCCATAGTTGTATAGAACGACCGCCACAATTGGCATTATAGTTTTAGGGACATTATGCAATCTCACTATCTCTTCATTAAACACATCATCTAGCTTCTCGCTTCATGTTTACCCATCAAAAAGTCCTTATGTAATCCTTACACATTTTAGTAGTTCGTGGGTGTACAAAATAACCAAAGAAATAACCTCTCTCAAAATGGATTCACGAAGCATATCTTTCGTATGCACACATAGGCGGTTCTTGCATCTTAGAACCTCATTGTCATCTATCCCTTAGGTTGCACAGTCAAACACACTATCTTATTTTCTTGCCTCGGCTTCTTACTAAGAGCATCTGAAACAACATAGCCTTTCCAGGATGATATAACATCTCAATATCATAGTCCTTTAACAACTCTAACCATCTTCCTTATCTCATATTTAACCCCTTCTAAGCAAAGTTATATTTCAACTCATGTGGTCCGTGAAAATATGTCAACTAACTCCATAAAGGTATGTCTCGAAAACATGAGAGCAAAAACAAACGTTGCAAGTTCCAAGTCATGAGTGGGGTACTTCCCCTCATACGGTTTCAGTTAGTGAGATTCATACGTTATCACCTTGTCATTTCGCATCAATATATAACCAAGACCTTGTCCCGAAGCATTATTGTAAACTTGTAAACCCATCGGTACCTTGAGGTAGAGTCAGAACTAGCACACTTTGTCTCCTCTTGAGCTTCTCAAAACTCCTTTGGTACTCCTCAATTATACTCAGAACTTTTTTCCATACAAGTAAATTAGTCAACGGTCGCTCTAATTTAGAGAGTCTCTCCACGATAATAACCGGTAAGTCCAAACAACTTCTAACTTCTTTCACAAATTTAGGCGGGTGTAATTACGAGACTGCTACAATATTCTACGGATCAACCATCACATCTTCCTTTTTCACAACAACACTAGCGTTTTCCATGGCAACGCATTGGGTCTAATTAATTCCTTATCATCAAGTTCCTGCAATTGCTTCTTCAATTCTTGCATCTTTATGGAACATAATACATTTTGTACGACACTTTGGAAATTGAAGCCTCTATGACAACATCAACATCCCGATGTGGTGGAATTCCTGGTAAGTCGTCGGGAAGGAAATTGGGAACTTCCCAAACAATGGTAATCACTAGATCACTTTGATCACATTTCTGTCTCGACCCATCCATAGGTGGAGGTCTCTTGAATTCATTATCTCTAGAACTTGAAACAGTCACCTCGATCTTCTATCTTTAGGGCATTGGTTAAACAACCTTTCATCTCTAATCTTCCTTTCCACCTTGAACGCATGGTTATAGTATCCTTCCACGGACTCACATCTATGTCTAGCCATCCATGTCCCAACTAAAGGACTCAACTATTCCTCAAAGTACTCGAGCTTATCTTCATCGCTTCTCACAACATCTATAGCATATGGAAGGAACTCCTTGTACTTTACGTACATCCGCTTGCTCTACTAGCATTCCCTCTACTTGTGGGTGTAAGAATTATGCTTCATTTCTTTCGCAACGTCAATCCGATACACATCTACATTCATCTTCTTCATGTATGTCTCATGTCAACTTCATTACTTCGAATAAAATCTCGATCTACTCGAGGTTCTAACTCTTATCATCCACGGATATACTTTAGATAACGTAATACTAAACAATTCAATAAATAACAGGTACAAGAGAGAGCATGGAGACATGGAACCCTAACTCAACTCATCACTCATAAAAAGACTCGACTCAACCAAAACCCAAACCAAACCAAAAACCCGAACCATACCTCTGATACCAACTTCTGTAACGCCCCCAAAAGCGGGATAAACGTCACAGCGCCAGGAGCCCCGAACAAGGACTCCCTCAGGCTAAATGAATATGATAAAGGTGAATAAATAAAGCGTAAACCATGAGCCGCCTTGACTTGCCAAAAGATAGAAATCCCAATGATGTTCCGAAACATCAACCACAAACGGGTCCAAACCCGTAAAACAAATAACATAATAGACAATGAGAATCTCGATATATAAGGCAAACCGACCCAAAAGGTGAATCAAAAAGTTAGGAACAAGTCCTAACGAAACATTACCATCCCACAAAACCGACACAACTCTCACTAGGGTTCCTGACCTCCATGCTCCTGAACTGTTCCTGTACCTGATCATGTCAATGACATAACCAGCCCCACCGTGGTGGGGTTAGTCTTCCACATAAGACTAAGCCGATACATAAGCAGGGTAATATATGAACTAGACATGAGTATAGGCACATATAATATCACATGATCACTTTGGAAATACTTAAAGCGTTTAATAACCTCGTGCTTTAAAATCATCAAAATCATCATGGCTCAATTACTCAAGAGATATTAAAATATACAACGTGCATCTAAAATGTCATAAGTCACAAAAGATCATTTCAAAATACGTCATGGAATCTCAAATTGACTCGAAAGACTTCAACCCAATAATCTCTTCAAAAGAATACTCATAAACTATTTCAAAATAATTCAACTCACTGTAATCACCATAACTTGTAATCCAAAACAATATCTCATAAGACCAGATTAAATACTCATAAGCAAAAACGAATACTCATAACTCAAATCATATATCTCATAATCAAATCAATATCATCTCAAATAACCGGTATAAATGTATAACTCGTAGCCAATGGTCAATTGACCGAAATGGGATAACAAGGTAAATCCTTGCCCCTTCATCAAATCATAACAATTATCATGCAAATCATTATATCAAAACATGCTCGAGCATTTTTAAGTTTAGAAATCAACTTCAAAATGTAAAAGTTGTGTTTTAAGTTTAAAACATGTTCAACCCGCATTGAACACGAAGGTACCTCCTAAACCCCAACCATGGGATGAAACGGTAGTCACGGATCAGGTGAATCCTCGTCATCCACTAAAGTCAGGTACAACCAACGGCCCGCAGAAACCAAGTACCATAGGTACAATAGCTCGCCTTAACCGAGGAGCGTAAAAAATCATGAAAACAAAATACCGGCTCATTGCCGCCGGGGTCGTGAGCCCCGTATCTCAATGAATAAATATAAGGCTAAAAGCCGCCATGGTCATAGACCAAGTATCTCATCATATCATAATAAGGCAAAATGTCGTAAAGGTCATAGACTAAATCATCTCACATGTGTATATATATATATAGGGCAAAAGCCAATAAGGTCAAAGGCCAGCTCATCTCAAATCCTCCATAAAAATATCCCGTAAATATAAACACTTAAAATGTCATAAACCGAAATAAAACAAATCACCGCCTAATGGCAAATCAATACGAATCAAACTAGCAACTCATGTAATAATCTTAAACAAATTTAGACGCGTACTCACAAATGTCTTTAAAGTCAACTATTCACTAATATCATGATCTTAAACCGAAAACAATATCAATATATTCCTTGTAAACTCCAAATGTAACACCCCGAATCCGCGGGACTCGGGATGCTACGGGCGAGACCTCACAATGGGTCCCGACCCTTAGCCTGACAACAATTTCACCGGACCTTTCCAACAAGGAACAAATAAAGGCAAAACTAAAAATCGTTTATAATGTATGCGAGAGACTGCAAAGTAAAATACAAAGTGGAAACTCAGCCGAGTCCTCAAAACAACATAACTCCAAGAAGAAACCACAACCGTACAACATAAACCCACAACGAAACACAACCCAAAAACGTCCGTGTCCTATAATGTACGGAGACCCCGGCTGTCCACTCCTCCACCTCACTCGGCGGCGTCCCTAACCTGCAAGGCATCTACAACCACAGTTTAAAACCGTTAACTCATATTCGAAGCATTAGAAAAGGGGTGAAGGCACAAACACAAGGATATCACATACAAACTCCAAAACACACAAGTCCGGTTTATTATCTTTTTATTATTAAGTCGTATCCCATTCTAATTCAACTTAGGTTTGTGACACGAGAACCACTGTGGTCTCGCCTCGGTCCCTACTTACCGGCAAGGAATGGTACTGATGCATCCGACCGTCTACCCACCCGGGATAGTCGCCGAGAACCTCCTAGTCCCACGCAGAGCTAAGCAGCTGATGTTACCGCCCGTTATCATACCCTTGGGCCAAAATATAAGGTCGGTGGTCCTATTTCCCGGTTTAGTTTTTTATAACATAAACAATAACATACACACACCACCAACACGCATCAATCTTAAACTCTTGATTTGAAGTTGTTATGGAGTACACCAGTTTGCGGAAAGAGGGACGGTTATCTCCCTTTGTACATCGATTACAATGAGACGAACAAGATGACAAGGAAGAACAAGTACCCCCTTACCACGTATAGATGATCTACTCGACCGGTTGCAAGGGTCGGCGGTGTCTTCTAAAATCGAGTTAAGGTTTGATTGTCACCAATTGAGAAGTCGAGACTGGGGTAGTGCAAACATGGCATTCTGGACAAACCATGGTCACTACGAGTTGTACTGATTCCATATGGGCTTACTAATGCCCGAATAGGACATTCTGGTCTACTCTCGAAGAAGAGAGAAGTTGTATGACCAGTTGTCTCGGGATGACAACCCCCGAAGGATGTGAAAGAAGTTGCAAGTTTCTTGGATGGGCTGATCATTACCGGATTGTGGAGAGATTCTCCAAGTAACATCATCTATGGCTAACCTACTCCGGATGACGATGAAGTATTGAGGGGGGCGAAAATAAACAATGGAGTTGTTGAGAGTTAAGAGGAGATTCATTGGTGCAACTGTTTTTGAAATTGCCTCGAGGTGTGATCGGTTTGAAGTGTACAAGTGATTCTTCAAGAATGGTCTTGATTGAGTATTGAAAGACGATGCAAAAAGTTATAGCATACATGTCTCGTTAGTAGGAGCAGTGTAAAGCAAAGTATTTCCATCGTTACTTAGAACTTGCAACAAGAGTTGAGGAAACGTAACATCAAAGTGTGGTTTGACAAGAACCAAAGCCAACGGTGTAAATTGGAGGTTCGATCTTCTTTGTTAGAGACAAGCAAAGAAGAAACATAATGGAAATGTCGTAGTGAGAAAGACCCGAGAAGGAAGTTGAGTTCCGATACATCGGACCTTTTTGAGATCTTAGCGCAAGTTGGGAAAGTGTTTTACCGGCTGGCATGGCCGCCGAGAGTAGAGGGTGTTCACCCGACGTTTCAAGTGTATCAGTCGAGAGCGGAGGACATGCCGAAGACGGCATTCAGGACGAGATACGGCCATTATGAGTTTGTCGTGATGCCATTTGGGCTCACGAATGCACCCGCCGTCTTCATGGAGTTGATGAACGGCATCTTTATCGACTTCTTGGACCAGTTCGTAGTAGTGTTTATAGACGACATCTTAATCTACTCCCGGAGTAGGGAGGAGCATGAGGGACACCTAAGGATGGTGCTTCGAGTCCTCCAAGATAGAGAGCTTTACGCTAAGCTCTCTAAGTGGGAGATCAGGATGTCCAAGGTGGCATTCCTGGGTCATATAGTTTTCGCCGAGGGTGTCATGGTCGACCCGGCGAAGATAGAGTCTGTTTCCGCATGGCCGCCTCCTAGGACGGTCAAGGAGGTGCGCAGTTTCTTGGGCTTAGCGGGATACTACCACCGTTTTGTTGAGGGTTTCTCCGTGATTGCACGACCTCTCACTTCCTTGCTGAGGAAGTCTACCAGGTTCGTCTGGTCCGAGCCTTGTTAGTGCAGCTTCGAGGAGCTGAAGAGGAGGTTGACCTCCGCTCTTGTGTTAGCCCAGCCTGAGGGCGTAGATGATTTTGTAGTATATAGTGATGCCTCCAAGCTAGGCTTGGGTTGCGTTTTGATGCAGAGAGGTAGGGTTATTGCGTACGCTTCTCGGCAGCTGAAGCCGTACGAGGAGAATTACCCTACCCATGATCTTGAGCTAGCGGCAGTGATTCATGCCCTGAAGATCTGGCGACACTACTTGTACGGGGCTACATGTCAGATCTTCACAAACCATAAGAGTCTGAAGTATATATTCACTCAGCGGGAGTTGAATAATTGCTAGAGGAGATGGTTGGAGCTGATTAAGGACTTTGACTTGGAGATTTTGTACCATCCGGGGAAGGCGAACGTAGTCGCCGATGCTTTGAGTAGGAGGACACCTCGATAGGGGGCTATAGCTCGGCTTACGGTTCAGTCACCGCTGTAGAGGGATTTGATAGGTTTGGAGTTGGATATCCGGTTCCCGGGTACTGACTGTGGTCTGTCCGAGTTAGAGGTATTACCTGACCTGTCCAGAGAGATCCTACAGAAGCAGGAGAGATGTCCCATTTTGATGAGGATCCGGTGGCTAACTGGTAAATTAAGGAGAAAAAAGTTACAACCAACCCCAACAAGGGTGAAACAGAAAACAAACAAACCGTGGAACAAAACCCACAAACTACCCAAAAGATGACCATCTAAGCTCCACTGGAGCCAAAACAGAACAACCAACAAAATATAAAACAAACCAAGGACAAGGGGGAAAGACATCCCCAAAGAAACAAGAGAAAAACCTCGGGAGAAAACCCAGTTCAGAAAAAAAAAGCGGCATACAAAGCCTTACAGAAACAGGAACAGAAAACTCAAAACAGAAAAGATGTAGCTCGGGAGTGTCTCTGTCCTGGAAGCTGCAGAGTACAAGGCATAAAGGAGGTCAACTGTGCAAAGATATAACAGTGAAGAAGCGGTGTGCTACAATATACGCTGACTTGAAGCTGACGTAATGTTAATGTGGTACTGACAAGGTGCCAACATATTGCTGGCGTGATGTAACTAGAACTAGTGCAGTGCAGACGTGGATCTGTCTTGACGCTGATGGTGTAACGCCCGGGAATTTTATTCCGGACTGAGAGCGTTTTATGGATCTTTCCCGGGTATTTATTCGGTTTGGAATACGTTCCCGTATATCCGTATTATTATTTTCGTAAAAACGTCGGAAAAATTTCCCGAATCAAAACTTTTCCGGTTCCGGGTTTCGGGTTACGTACTCCTATTTTAAATTATTTATTTATTTATTTACTTATTTTTCTTTTTCTTTTTCTTTTTCCTTTTTTCTTTTCTCTTTTTCCCCGCTGTCGTTGCTTTTCTTCTTTCCCCTTCTTCTTTGTTTCTTTCTGTTGGAGCAACTCCCGCCTACCTACCTGCTGCCGCCCGCCTACTCCCGCCCGCCTGGCTAGCCCTACAGGCGCCTACCCGACCCCTCGCCCTGTGCATGTTACCTCGGCCCTCTCCTCTCCTCGGCTCACTCCCCACGCTGCACACTCTACCCCATATCCTCCTCTCTTCCACGCCCGACAACATCACCCTCCACCCTGTCCACCTCCTTCCCGCCATCTCTTCTCCACACCGGCACATCCACGCTCCCCTCCTGCCTCGCTCTCTCACCGTGCCGGCTACCCCGTCCCTCTCTTCTCCGTCTCTCTCTCCCTCTGCGTCCAGGCTGCTCGAGCACCGGAGAACCATCGAGCCGCCAGGGAGCCCTCACCCTCGCCCACGCCGTGCCCTGCCTGCGCGAGCCCAGCCGGAGCCGCCGACGCCCGGCCACCATCCCCCTTCACCTCGCCTTTTGTTTCTTTTCGCCTCTGTTGAACTGCCCCGGAACCCTTCCCCCTGCACCATCCTCGCCGGAGCTAGAGGCCGGCCGCCACCACCCTGCAGCCGCTAGCGGAACCAGCGGGGCCTCCCTCCTCCCGGCCGGAACCCCTCCCCCGCTCCTGCGTCCTCCTTGCCGCCGCCGCGGGTTCAACAACCTTTTGGCGTAATTACAGTCGGCCCTCTCTCTTTTGGTATAATTACAATTCAGCCCCCTCAGTTTTGCGTTAATTGCAGAATGTACCCAGTGTTTTGTGTTATTGTAGTTTTGACCCAGATTTCTGAATTTGTTGCATTTATACCCTCTGTTGGGTTTTTGTTGGAAATTGCCCCAAGGTTTTAATTACGGTTGATGACCCATAAGTTTGGAAAACATATACTTGCCCCGGAAAATGTGTTAGCGGTCTTTAACCTCGGATTTTATAAACGAGTTTTATCTTAGGTTTTTATATACTATATTTTATGATCAATTTAGCGTATGAGCTAAATTGTGTAGTTTTGATGCTAGGTTCCGAAGCCCGATAAAGGCCCCGAATCCATATCGACATTCATAGATCGTGTTCCATCCTTCGACGTCCCGTGAGTACCCTCTCCCTCGAGTTAATAATCTTATCTCGATCTAGTTATGTTTAGTAGTATCATGATAGGTTGGAACTAGCATAACTTAGAAGAAATGCCAAGTAGTGGCTTTTGGGACCTTAGGAGAATGTGATGAGCATGTTTGGACCTCGTTGGCTTTTACGTCATTATTGACGGTGATTATGATAGACTCTAGGATGCTGTCCTAGAATGTGAGTCAAATGATCCTGCGTAAATCATTTGTGTAGAAGTCCTAGACTTATTTAGTTGAGCGGGTTTTTTATGGATACCTTGTTGTGAGCAGGTTGTGTGCTTCTTCCCAAGGGAAGCGAGAGCGTTGTGTGAGTTAGCGTTTGGGACGAGGTAAGTCTCCGGACTTACTTAGCTCGTATTTTACGTATTAGCATTGATGTGTGTTTGGTGGTGCGTGTTTATGTTTTTGTTATAACTATTAAATCGGTAAATAGGACCACCGACCTTATATATATATTTTGGCCCAAGTGTATGATAACGGGCGGTGACAATACTGCCTAGCCCATAGTGAGGTCTAGGGGATTCTCGGCAACTAGCCCGGCGGGTTAGATGGGCGGGTGCATCCGTACCATTCTTTGCCGGTAAGTAGGGACCGAGGCGAGACCATTGGGGTCTCGTGTCACAACCGAAGTTGAATTAGAACGGGATACGACTTAATGATGTAAAGATAATAAAAACGGACTTGCGTGTTTTATGTTATGTGCTATGTATGTGTTTGTGCCTTCACCGCTTTTCTAATGCATAGAATATATTAGCTAACGGTTTTAAACCGTTTGTGTAGATGACTTGCAAGTTAGGGATGCCGCCGAGTGAGGCAGAGGAGTGGACAACCGGGGTCTCCGTACATTATAGGACGGGGATGTTTTTGGGTTACCTTTTCGTTTTGTGGTTTATGTTGTACGGTTTAAGTTTTCGTATTGGAGTGTGTGTGTTTTGAGGACTCGGCTGAGTTTCCAAGTTGTAGTTTCTTACTTTTCGGTTTCTGCATACATTAAAAACGTTTGAGTTTTCGCCTTTATTTGTGCCTTGTTGAAAGGTCCGGTGAACTTGTTGTCAAGCTAAGGGTCGGGACCCATTGTGAGGTCTCGCCCGTAGCACCCCGAGTCCCGCGGATTTGGGGTGTTACAAAAGTGGTATCAGAGCCCTAGGTTGACAACAATGACACTCACAATCTTTTTAAAGACCGAATGAGGTATAAACCAGAACCCACACGGGTTCTGACTTTTCGTTTTCAAAACCATATGCATGAGTCGGGTTTGGGTTAGATTGTACGGGACCACCACTCCTTCCGCAAACCTCGGCGACGTAGATATCCGGATTAGTAGTAGGTATATATATAGTTATATATATATATGACCTTAGGATGTTTGTGGATATTGTATGTACCTAGCTATGTATGCGACCTAAGGATGTTTGGGTTTGCATGCCTTGGATGTGTATTATGATCATGTGACCTTTATGCTTTTAGAAGTTTATTATGCTGGATTTATAAGTAGTACCTACGCATTTATACTTAAGTAAACGTCATACGAAATCAGATGGCACGTACGAGAGCTACCGCTTACGTGGGACCCGCCAGTGGTAGACCACCACTTTCCCCTACTTTCTCGAGAGGGCAGGGACGTGTAGAAGGACCTCTAGGCGCGAGAGGTCGGGAACGTATCCCCATTGCGGACCCTCCAGTTGTGGGTGCACCGGCAGTCAAGGTCCCCATAGAGGACGTCACATAGAACTTTGTTCCCGAGGCTAGGGATAGGACCGTTTTGAGGTCTGAGGCGTAGGATTCTCCACCTGTCAGGACCGGGGAAGCGTCCGTTGGAACTATCGTATTTTGGGACTACGTACGACGAGTTGAGGAGGCATTTAGGACTGGAGCACCACCCCCCGACCCACGGGTGCCTGCACCTGCACCTGCGGGATCAGCTGGGTCTCGTAGAGGGTGACTAAGTTTAGGGCTGCACCAGAGATAGTTGCACCGGTAGTAGTTGCACCCGAGCCGGTTATGGAGGTTGTTAGGGAGACCTTTTGCCCGGATTCACGGAGGAGAGACAAAGTCCAGGAATTCGTGGAGGCAGGATTCGAGGACGTCCCAGTCATTGAGACGATTAGGCAATTTCAGACGGAGTTAGCCTTGTTGGGACCCGCCGCACCTCCAGCGGACCAGCATGTCTATCTCTTTTCCGGGAGACTGAGGGAGTCCACCCGTGCTTACCTTGCGGGATTGCATTGTGACTCACTGGCGGAGTACCAGGATCGAGCTTCGGCCTATGAGAGAGACCGCCCTGGGTGTAGGAGGGCAGCCCAGTCCGGAGGACCGGACAAGAGACAGAGGACAGTACCAGCTAGTCCAGGGGCCGGAGTAGTGGGTCAGGGACGTGGCCAGACTCCGGGACGTTCCGGTCCTCGGACGTCGAGGCAGGCAGCAGACAGGGGACGTCAGTGCTATAGTTGTGGAGGTTTTGGACACCTGAGACCGACTTGTAGGAAGCCACCTGTGGCTTGTTTCACTTGTGGCCAGATGGGTCACCGAGCTGCTTTTTGCCGTCAGGGCAAGTCCCCGTCGCAGCAGGGATCTTCGCCTGCTGGCATAGCAAGGGGCAGTCAAAGGCCGCCTCAGTATCAGGCACAGGGCTCTCAGCAGAGGGGCCAGGGTCAGGGTCAGGCCCGTACTCATGGATCAGCTCAGGGGCGGGGTCGAGGTGGAGGTCGTAGTGGAGGTACCCAGGAGACCAGGGGCACACAGGCCAGGGTATTTGAGTTGAGAAGCACCGTTGATCCTCCAGCGCCGGCAACCCCAGGTACCATTTAGATCCACGGCTTTTCTGTCCGAGTTTGTTTAATACGGGTGCAACGCACTCTTTTATCCGATGATTGTGTAGCTAGGTTGCCCTTAGCTACGGTAGAGGGGAGACCCTCTATTATAGGGTTACCCGATGGAGGTAAGGTTAGGGGTACCCGAGAGGTATGCGGTTGTCCCATTCGTTTGGGAAACCGAGAGCCGACTTCTTTACCATGCACTTAGTGCATGAAGAAGTCATCCTTGGGATAGATTGGATAGACCGCCATCGAGCCGTGTTAGGCATTAACCGGAGGACCGTGACGATTACCACGGAGGCGAGTACGAAGGGATTTTCCGAGGTTGGGACCATGGGAAGGCCGGCGCAGTCATTAGCGCAGTCCAAATCGCTAGACTTACGAGGCAGGGATGCGAGGCCTTCTGGTGTTATACCATGAAGGAGCAGACGAGACCGTCGTTGGAGGAGATTTATGTGGCAGGCAAGTTCAAGGACGTTTTCGGGGAGCCACCCGGGCTACTACCGCAGAGGAGCGTTGACTTTGCTATTGAGTTGGGGCTCGGCACGAGGCTGACCTCCAAGGCTCCATACCGCATGGCGCCGATCGAGATGCTGGAGCTGAAGAAGCGGCTCGAGGAGTTAGCCTAAAAGGGTTTCAAATGCCCGAGCGTTCCCCTTGAGGTGCACCAACCCTCTTCGTTAGGAAGAAGGATGGATCTTGGAGGCTAAGCGTGGATTGCCGGAAGTTGAACAAAGTCGCTATCCAGAACAAGTACCCCCTTACCACGTATAGATGACCTACTCGACCGGTGGCAAGGGTCGGTGATCTTTTCCAAAAGTGAGTTAAGGCTTGATTGTCGCCAATTGAGAAGTTGGGACTGGAATAGTACCAACATGGCAATCTAACCATGGTCACTACGAGTTGTAGTGGTTCCATATGGGCTTACTAATGCCCTAATTAAGACATTTTGGTCTACTATCGAAGAAGAAAGGAGTTGTATGACCAGTGATTTCGGGAGGACAACCCCGAAGGACGTGAATGAAGTTACAAGTTTCTTGGATGTGCCGATCATTACCGGATCTGTGGAGAGATTCCCCAAGTAACACCACCGATGGCTAACCTACTCCGGAGGAACTATCCCGAGTTTTATGCAGACCTAGCGACATCGATAGGACCGTCGGGTTAGTCCCGAGATCTTCCTCGTTTGCCTTTTACGTTATGTGATTTTGTTTGAGTTAGGAGTACCTTGTGAGGTCGTGATGTGATTGCTATACGCAGACTTGGTAGAGCCGATAGTGTACCTTTTATGAGTTCTACGGGGTTACGAGATGGGTATGTTGGAGAGTGATGGGTTTAGCAAGTTTCGGGACGAAACTTGTTTTTAGGGGGTTAGTTGTAACGCCCGGAAATTTTATTCCGGACTGAGAGCGTTTTATGGATCTTTCCCGGGTATTTATTCGGTTTGGAATACGTTCCCGTATATCCGTATTATTATTTTCGTACAAACGTCGGAAAAGTTTCCCGAGTCAAAACTTTTCCGGTTCCGGGTTACTTACTCCTATTTTAAATTATTTATTTATTTATTTATTTATTTACTTATTTTTCTTTTTCTTTTTCTTTTTCCTTTTTTCTTTTCTCTTTTTCCCCTCCGCCGCTGCTTTTCTTCTTTACCCTTTTTCTTTGTTTCTTTTTGTTGGAGCAACTCCCGCCTACCTACCTGCTGCCGCCCGCCTACTCCCGTCCGCCTGGCTAGCCCTGCAGGCGCCTACCCGACCCCTCGCCCTGTGCAGGTTACCTCGGCCCTCTCCTCTCCTCGGCTCACTCCCCACGCTGCACACTCTACCCCATCTCCTCCTCTCTTCCACACCCGACAGCATCACCCTCCACCTGTCCACCTCCTTCCCGCTGTCTCTTCTCCACACCGGCACACCCACGCTCCCCTCCCGCCTCGCTCTCTCACCGTGCCGGCTACCCCGTCCCTCTCTTCTCCGTCTCTCTCTCCCTCTGCGTCCAGGCTGCTCGAGCACGAGAGAACCATCGAGCCGCCAGGGAGCCCTCGCCCTCGCCCACGCCGTGCCCTGCCTGCGCGAGCCCAGCCGGAGCCGCCGACGCCCGGCCACCCTCCCCTTCACCTCGCCTTTTGTTTCTTTTCGCCTCTATTGAACTGCCCCGGAACCCTTCCCCCTGCGCCGTTCTCGCCGGAGCTAGAGGCCGGCCGCCACCACCCTACAGCCGCCAGCGGAACCAACGGGGCCTCCCTCCTCCCGGCCGGAACCCCTCCCCCGCTCCTGCGTCCTCCTTGCCGCCGCCGCGGGTTCAACAGCCTTTTGGCTTAATTACAGTCGGCCCCCTCTCTTTTGGTATAATTACAATTCAGCCCCCTCAGTTTTGCGTTAATTGCAGAATGTACCCAGCGTTTTGTGTTATTGCAGTTTTGACCCATATTTATGAATTTGTTGCATTTATACCCTCTGTTGGGTTTTTGTCGGAAATTGCCCCAAGGTTTTAATTACGGTTGATGACCCATAAGTTTGGAAAACGTATACTTGCCCCGGAAAATGTGTTAGCGGTTTTTAACCTCGGATTTTATAAACGAGTTTTATCTTAGGTTTTTATATACTATATTTTATGATTAATTTAGTGTATGAGCTAAATTGTGTAGTTTTGATGCTAGGTTCCGAAGCCCGATAAAGGCCCCGATTCCATATCGACATTCATAGATCGTCTTCCACCCTTCGACGTCCCGTGAGTACCCTCTCCCTCGAGTTAATAATCTTATCTCGATCTAGTTATGTTTAGTAGTATCATGATAGGTTGGAACTAGCATAACTTAGAAGAAATGCCAAGTAGTGGCTTTTGGGACCTTAGGAGAATGTGATGAGCATGTTTGGACCTCGTTGGCTTTTACGTCATTATTGACGGTAATTATGATAGACTCTAGGATGCGGTCCTAGAGTGTGAGTCAAATGATCCTGCGTAGATCATTTGTGTAGAAGTCTTAGACTTCTTTAGTTGAGCGGGTTTTTTATGGATACCTTGTTGTGAATAGGTTGTGTGCTTCTTCCCAAGGGAAGCGAGAGCATTGTGTGAGTTAGCGTTTGGGACGAGGTATGTCTCCGGACTTACTTAGCTCGTATTTTACGTATTAGCATTGATGTGTCTTTGGTGGTGCGTGTTTATGTTTTTGTTATAACTATTAAATCGGTAAATAGAACCACCAACCTTATATATATATATATATTTTGGCCCAAGTGTATGATAACGGGCGGTGACAATACTGCCTAGCCCATAGTGAGGTCTAGGGGATTCTCGGCGACTAGCCCGGCGGGTTAGATGGGCGGGTGCATCCGTACCATTCTTTGCCGGTAAGTAGGGACCGAGGCGAGACCATTGGGGTCTCGTGTCACAACCGAAGTTGAATTAGAACGGGATACGACTTAATGATGTAAAGATAATAAAAACGGACTTGCGTGTTTTATGTTATGTGCTATGTATGTGTTTGTGCCTTCACCGCTTTTCTAATGCATAGAATATTAGCTAACGGTTTTAAACCGTTTGTGTAGATGACTTGCAAGTTAGGGATGCCGCCGAGTGAGGCAGAGGAGTGGACAGCCGGGGTCTCCGTACGATATAGGACGGGGATGTTTTTGGGTTACCTTTTCGTTTTGTGGTTTATGTTGTACGGTTTAAGTTTTCGTATTGGAGTGTGTGTTTTGAGGACTCGGCTGAGTTTCCAAGTTGTAGTTTCTTACTTTTCGGTTTCTGCATACATTAAAAACGTTTGAGTTTTCGCCTTTATTTGTGCCTTGTTGAAAGGTCCGGTGAACTTGTTGTCAAGCTAAGGGTCGGGACCCATTGTGAGGTCTCGCCCGTAGCACCCCGAGTCCCGCGGATTTGGGGTGTTACAGATGGCACAGACGTGGATCTGACGTGGTGTTGACATGTATCTAATGTCTTGAGAGCGATGGCTAAATGTTCCTGATGTGTTGTTGACGTGATGCATATGAAGCTGAATTGATACTGTTACGGACATGGCACGGTACTGGTGTTGTAGCCGTGTGATTTGACGTATCGCTGACTTGAATCTGTTGTGGCATTTCTGGTTCAGACATGGGTATGATGTGTTGCTGATGTGATTGGGTGCTGCTGGTATGTCTCTGTCGTGGCAGTGGTAGTCTGATGTGCTATAAAAACTAGCCTCTAATGTGTGACATCCTATGTTCTCATAATGGTTGGGACATCTTCAAGAGTTGGATTCCATTTTTCGAAGCTCAAGACATCATGTACTCATATTACTATGACCCTACCCCCACTACATGAGGGCCCGTGTCAACAATTGTAGTAGGAATCTTAGACGTCGAATATACACTCAACATCAGACCCTAACTCCAAAGCGAGGTCCTCATTTGCGCAAGGGTTAGGTCATGGTAATTTGTCCGTCAAAGCCTTAGTAAGAACTATCCATTCCTTTCTTTATCATACTCATAAAGGCTAAGTCCACTTACTACAATTCCTGTGTCAGCAATTGATTTTAAGAACCAATCAAAGCGAGGTACTGTAGTTAGGCTAACTCATCACCTATTAAAAGTATTCAAAATCAAGAGAAAGAAACAACAAGCACTCCGTCAAAACCTTTAGTTCATCTATCCATTCACTCCTTAAAATTTCCTAGTTAAAACTGAGTTTCCTACTACCATCCCGTGTCAGCAATTGGCATAACCAAAGCGAGGAGTGTAGTTTGGATGACTCATCTTTAACCTGGCATTCCAAGGGTTATGAAACATCAAACAAGTAACTCTGTTTTTAACTCCCACTAGAGTCAAGTGATCCATTTAAAACTCTTGTCCACTTACTATACCTCCGTGTCAGCAATTAGTTAGAAAAACTTCTAACTAAAGCGAGAAGTATAGTTGGGCTAACATGAGGTCAATTTACGCATGAACTCAGGGGGTAACTTTTCCATCAAAACCTTAGTGAGGTCTATCCATTTCTTTTCCTTGATATCCTTTCAAAACAGAAATAGAAGTCTACTTACAACAAAACCCATGTCAGCAGTTGTCCTTCAACAAAGCGAGGTTATGTAGTTGAGCTAACTCTGTATCTGTATTTAGGGGAGAACAAGTCAAAGAAAAGGAAACAAAACCATCAATTCCTTATTGATGTCTATCCCTCTCTTTCCTTTGATATCCTTTCAAGACAGAAATAGGAGTCTACTTACTACAAAACCCGTGTCAGCAATTGTCCTTCAACAAAGCGGGGTTATGTAGTTGGGCTAACTCCACATCTGTTTTAAGCTTTCCTTTCCTTAGTATATCTTTTGTGTTCCAAGTTTCAAACCATCAATTCCTTTAGTGAGGTCTATTCCTCTCTTTTCCTTGATAACATTTCGCAACAGAAAAGGAAGTCTACTTACTACGAAACCCGTGTCAGCAATTGTCCTTCGACAAAGCGAGGTTACGTAGTTAGGCTAACTCCATATCTGTTCTTAGAGGAAAACAAAGTCAAGAAAAGAAAACATTTTCGCAGAAACTTCCTCTTTTCCATTTTATAGTAAAGTATGTACTTAGTCTACTTACTACATAACCGTGTCAGTAGTGACCAAAGCATTTGGCATAGCGAGGCATGTAGTTAGGATAACCTTTCCATTCTTTAATATAACTTTTGTGCTCTATCCAACAAAACCAACAAAGTCTTTGTGTTGTTTAGTTATGATCTACATCGAGATACACCAAACATAAAAAGTCCACTTACTATATACCCGTGTCAGCAATTGTCTTTCAACAAAGTGAGGTATGTAGTTAGGCTAACTCCTCTTTATTTGGTCTTATCAATGTAGAAACTATTCACCATCAATTCCAAAAGTGAGTTCTATCTAAACCTTTTCTCCAATTATTAGAATATTGACTTGGAGTCTACTTACTACAATTCCCGTGTCAGCAATTGATCAGTAAACCAATCAAAGCGAGGTATTGTAGTTAGGCTAACTCCTCCTTTCTTTATTTGATGAGGATCCGGGACAGGATGTCCCGAGGAGAGACACCGCAGTTTATCACAGGAGTAGACGGGCTATTGAGACGTCAGGGACGTATTTGTGTACCGTCGGATCAGGAGTTGAGAGAGCGGATTTTGCATGAGGCACATTCCACACCTTACTCGGTGCACCCAGGCACGAGTAAGATGTACCAGGATATTAGGAGATTTTATTGTTGGGGCGGACTCAAGCCCGATGTAGCTAGATATGTGGCCCGATGCGCGACCTGCCAGCAGGTCAAGATCGACCACCAGAGACCCGGAGGAGAGCTTCACCCACTGCCCGTTCCGAAGTGGAAGTGGGAGGAGATATCCATGGATTTTGTTACCGGTCTGAGACCGAGTAGGAGCATTGACGTGATATGGGTGGTAGTAGATCGGTTGACGAAGACCGCGCGTTTCATTCCTATACGAGAAACGTGGCCGGTGAGTCGTTTAGCCGAGGAGTTTACCCGTCAGATTGTGAGATTACATGAAGTACCGAGGACCATCATCTCGGACAGGGACGGGCGTTTTACCTCGAGATTCTGGAAGCAAGTACACGCCGCCCTAGGTTCGAGTCTTCATTTCACCACCGCATACCATCCCCAGACCGACGGCTAGTCCGAGCGGACTATTCAGACATTAGAGGATATGTTACGAGCATGTGTACTAGATTGGGGTCAGGTATGGCCAGATCATCTCCCATTGGTCGAGTTTTCGTATAATAACAGCTGGCACGCGTCGATTGGGATGGCACCATATGAGGCATTATATGGACGGAGATGTCGTACTCCCTTATGTTGGGACGAACCAGGGAGTTATAGCGTTGTAGCTCCAGATCAGGTACAGGATGACGTGGCTAGAGTTGCTTTGATCCGAGAGAGGATGTTGACCGCGCAGAGCCGTCAAAGGTTGTATGCGGATAAGAGGCGTAGACCTCTCGAGTTCAGGGTAGGAGCTCAGGTGTGGTTGAGGGTATCACCGACGCGGGGCGTCAGACGATTTGTCATTATGGGGAAGTTAAGCCCCCAATATGTCGGTCCATTCGAGATCTTGGAGAGAGTCGGTGAGGTGGCATACCGGTTAGCACTGTCACCGCGGTTGGAGGGTATACATCCAGTATTTCATGTCTCTCAGTTGAGAGAGTACATACACGACCCGAGGCACATCATTAGCCACGAGGACTTAGTGGTCGAGCCGGACCCTACTTTTGCAGAGCATCCGATAGCAGTTTGAGAGCGGAGTACGAGGCGCCTTCGATCGAAGGAGATATCGATGTTGAGAGTACAGTGGTCGAGGCGAGGAGCCGATGAGGATACATGGGAGACGAAGGATAGTATCCAGAGGAACTATCCTGAGTTTTCTGCAGATTTAGCGGCATCGATAGGACTGTCGGGTTAGTCCCGAGATCTTTCCTTGTTTGTTCTGTGTGTTTATGTTATGACGTGTTATGTGAGTTCGTATGAGTATATGTGTACCTTGCGAGGTCTTGATGTGATTTTATATGCAGACTTGGATTAGAGCCGATAGTCGACGTTTTATGAGTTCCACGAGGTTATGGGACGGGTTTGAGTGAGAGTGCTACGTTTTGCAAGTTTCGGGACGAAACTTGTTTTTAGGGGGGTTAGTTGTAACGTCCGGAAATTTTGTTCCGGACTTAGAGCGTTTTATAGATCTTCCCGCAGGCACGAGGTGCCGAGTGCCGGGATTTATTCCTAAAATCCCGAGCCGACTCGTCGTTTTTCCCTTTTTCCCGCGTTCCGACCCTTCATTCCGAGTCGAAGTGACAAGGGGTCAATTCCGACCCCTTGTTCCGAGCAAATGTGACAAGATGGCTGCAGTCCCCTCTCCCTCTTGGTTGCCTTGTCCCCTCTCTCTCTCTCTCTCTCCTCTCTTGTCTTTCACGTTATTTTCCCATCTCCCTCTTGCTCTCTTGGTTTCTCTTCTCTTCTTCCATTTTTGTTTGAAGATCTAGGGTTGTGGACTGCTTGGAGAGATTCCAGATCTATTGGTAAGCTCCTTCCTCTCCCTCCCCTCTCTTCTTTGCTAATTCTCCTCATTCTTCTTCCCTCCTTCATCCATGGCCATGGATGAAGATCTTGAGGAGATTTTGTTCAAATCTTTGCATGCATAGGTTATTAGCTCGATTAGGTAGTGGAGAGGAGTCTAAGACCATTGATTGGTGTTTGACGAAGACCCAGCAAGAAAAGGAGGACATTGGAGCCAAGGATCCACAATCGAAGACGAAGAAGACGAGCTTCTGCAGCGAAATCGCGGGGGCGGCTTAACACAGCCGCAGGGGCGGCCCAACACAGCAGCAAAGGCGGCCCGGCACAGCCGAAGGGGCGGCTCAACACACCCGCAAGTGCGGCTCCAGCAGCGCAGGGGCGGCTCCAGGGAGGAAGCAAGGCGCAGGGGCGGCTCCTGGTTCCGCAGGGGCGGCTTCTGTGTTCCGCATGAGGCGCCAGCTTGACTCCGCGGCTGATGTTTCTTTAAAAGTAGGCTTCTCCTCTCCCTTCCTCTTCGTTCCTTCCTTAGTTTGTAGTTGTATCATGTTAGTAGCATGCCTAGGATGAATCTAGAGTAGTTTGAAATGCCACTTAGTGGTTGTGAACCTAGGAGCCCTTAAGGCTCGATGTACTGATGATTATGAGAATGTTGAGCATGATGGACCTTCTAGGCTTTTACGTTATTCTTGGTTGTTGAGTATGATCATATGAGAGTTAGTAGGTTGTTGAGAGATCTCCTCATGAGTTGAGTGAGATGTGAGTATGATAGATTCTAGAATGCGGTCCTAGAATGGGAGTCAAATGATCTTGCGTAGATCATTTGTGTAGAAGTCTTAGACTTCTTGAGTTAAGCGGGTTTTGATGGATATCTTGTTGTGAGCAGGTTGTACGCTTCTTCCTAAGGGAAGCGAGAGCGTTGTGTGAGTTAGCGTTTGGGACGAGATAAGTCTCCGGACTTACTTAGCTCGTATTTTACGTATTAGCATATAATCTAAGCTCTTGTTACCGTTCCTTTATGATTCCATAGCCTGGTTACTCTCCCCACACTATCTATAGACCACCCGCACATGCGCGATCTCGGTTGTCACCAATTAGTTGATAACTGACCTTCTCCTATATCAATGACTTACCATTCTTCTATGCTTCTATGTTACCATTCTCATGAAGGCTACCCTCTCGGGATACTCTACCTTAAACTCCGTTAGCTCATTCTTCATTCCACGCTTCCTTTTCCTTCAGCGAGGTAAATATACCCTTCTCGGCGTTTTTGAGTCACATGACTCGCTTTCATAGGCTTAACCGCGCTTCATGATGTCTTGTAAGTGCGTCTCCTCAAAATCTCTAACGTTAGTTGACATCAAAGTGTTGCCCTCATCTTCTTAGGATCATCATTTATACACTTCCTTCTTTTTGGCGTTTCTTCGCCTTATCGTCATAACAGCAACCGGTCAACTCTGTGTAAATCCCCACCTGTCATTCTTCTTATAACTCTCGTAATGTTGACTCTTCACTTAATGGTACCTCGTAAGCTTAACTTACGGTATCTTACATCTTTCACACTTGGTTTGATCACGTTCTCATCTTGACTCCAAAGCTTAGGAGCGTCTAAGGAAAGCTTCACTTCTCAAGATGAAACACCGCCTTTCAACTTGTTAGAATGCACCCACTCCTCCTCGATTCGCATCTTTAGTTGTCCACGCGTCTTCTCGAAAAACTTAAGTTTGTTATCTCCATTGTTCTCGTCGTACGTAGCCCTCAAACACGGTAGCTCCAATGGACGCTCCTCTGGTCCTAGCAGATGGAGAACTCTGCGCCCGGACCTCCCAACGGTCCTGTCCCCAGCCTCGGGAACGATGCTCTCGACGACGTCCTGTACGGGAACCTTAACTACTAGTGGATCCACAACTGGCGGGTCCGCAATGGGGATACATCCCGGACCTCTCGCGTCTGGTGGTCTTCCTACTCGTCCCCGTATCGGGATGGTAGGAGAAACAAGGGGTCTACCCCTGGCGGGTCCTACGTAAGCGGTAGCTCTCGTACGTGCTATCCAATAGCGTATGGCGTTTTCTTATGTATAAATACATAGGTAATACTTACGATCTCGGTATGATAAAACTTGTAAGAACGTAAGGTAAGCATGATCACAATATACATCCAAGGCATACAAGTCCAAAACATCTTAAGGCCACATACATAGTTAGGTACATACAATATCCACAACCATCCTAAGGTCATACATATATATATATATTACTATGTAATAATATATGTGCATACTTCTAATTCAGAGATCTATGTCGCCGAGGTTTGCGGAAGGAGTGGTGGTTCCGTACATTCTAACCCAAACCCGACTCATGCACATGATTTTGAAAACGAAAAGTCAGAACCCGTGTGGGTTCTATTTATTCCTCATTCGGCCTTTAAAAAGATTGCGAGTGCAATTGTTGTCAACCTGGCTTTGATACCACTTTTGTAACTCCCCGAATCCGCGGGACTCGGGATGCTACGGGAGAGACCTCACAATGGGTCCCGACCCTTAGCCTGACAACAATTTCACCGGAACTTTCCAACAAGGCACAAATAAAGGCAAAAATAAAAATCGTTTATAATGTATGCGAGAGACTGCAAAGTAAAATACAAAGTGGAAACTCAGTCGAGTCCTCAAAACAACATAACTCCAAGAAGAAACCACAACCGTACAACATAAACCCACAACGAAACACAACCCAAAAACGTCCCCGTCCTATAATGTACGGAGACCCCGACTGTCCACTCCTCCACCTCACTCGGCGGCGTCCCTAACCTGCAAGGCATCTACAACCACGGTTTAAAACCGTTAGCTCATATTCGAAGCATTAGAGAAGGGGTGAAGGCACAAACACACGGATATCACATACATCACATACAAACTCCAAAACACACAAGTCTGGTTTATTATCTTTTTATTATTAAGTCGTATCCCGTTATAATTCAACTTAGGTTTGTGACACGAGAACCATTGTGGTCTCGCCTTGGTCCCTACTTACCGGCAAGGAATGGTACTGATGCATCCGACCGTCTACCCGCCCGGGATAGTCGCCGAGAACCTCCTAGTCCCACGCAGAGCTAGGCAGCTGATGTCACCGCCCGTTATCATACACTTGGGCCAAAATATAAGGTCGGTGGTCCTATTTACCGGTTTGGTTGTTTATAACATAAACAATAACATACACACACACACCACCAACACGCATCAATGCTAATACGTAAAATACGAGCTAAGTAAGTCCGGAGACTTACCTCGTCCCAAACGCTAACTCATACAACGCTCTCGCTTCCCTTGGGAAGAAGCGTACAACCTGCTCACAACAAGATATCCATCAAAACCCTCTCAACTTAAGAAGTCTAAGACTTCTACACAAATGATCTACGCAAGATCATTTGACTCTCATTCTAGGACCGCATCCTAGAATCTATCATACTCACATCTCACTCAACTCATGAGGAGATCTCTCAACAACCTACTAACTCTCATATGATCATACTCAATAGCCAAGAATAACGTAAAAGCCTAGAAGGTCCATCATGCTCAACATTCTCATAACCATCACTACATCGAGCCTTAAGGGCTCATAGGTTCACAACCACTAAGTGACATTTCAAACTCCTCTAGATCCATCCTATGCATGCTACTAACATGATACAACTACAAAAAACTAAGTAAGGAACGAAGAGGAAGGGAGAGGAGAAGCCTATTGTAGAAGAAACCACAGTCGCGGAGTCAAGCTGACGCCCCCTGCGGAACACAGAAGCCGCCCCTGCGGAACCAGGAGCCGCCCCTGCGCCTTGCTGCCGCCCTGGAGCCGCACCCGCGGTGGTCTGGAGTCTCGAATCTAGCGCCGCCCCTGCGGCCGTGCTGAGCCGCACCTGCGGCCGTGCAGAGCCTCCCCTGCGGCCTTGTTGAGCCCCACCTGCGACTGGCCGCTCCCGCGGTCGTGATGATCCGCCCTGCGGTTTCGCTGCAGAAGCTCGTCTTCGATGTCTTCGATCGTGGATCCTCGGCTCCAATGTCCTCCTTTCCTTGCTGGGTCTTCTCCAAACACCAACCAATGGTCTTAGACTCCTCTCCACGACCTTATCGAGCTAAGAACCTATGCATGCAAAGATTTGAGCAAAAACTCCTCAAGATCTTCATCCATGGCCATGGATGAAGGAGGGAAGAAAAATGAGGAGAATCAGCAAAGAAGAGAGGGGAGGGAGAAGAAGGAGCTTACCAACAGATCTGAAATCTCTCCAAGCAGTCCACAACCCTAGATCTTCAAACAAAAATGGAAGAAGAGAAGAGAAACCAAGAGAGGAAGAGGAAGATGGGAAAAGAACGAAAAAGAGAAGAGAGGAGAGAGAGAGAGGGAGAGGGGATAAGGCTTCCAAGAGGGGGAGGGGACTGCAACCATCTTGTCACATTTTCTCGGAACGAGGGGTCGGAATTGACCCCTTGTCACTTCGACTCAGAACAAAGGGTCGGAAAGCGGGAAAAAGGGAAAAACGACGAGCCAGCTCGGGATTTTAGGAATAAATCCCGGCACTCGGCACCTCGTGCCTACGGGAAGATCTATAAAACGCTCTAAGTCCGGAATAAAATTTCCGGACGTTACACCAAATATCATTCATCTTTAAATATCATAAAGTATGTGAATATAAATAATATAAGTATCATGCCAAAAATAACTCAACATATTTTAAAACATCAAACATGCATATAATATCATAATGACTTAAACTTAATCATTCTCATATAAAATCTCACAAGTACTTGTCTCGATAAACGCTCACTCAATGGCTCTAAGCCAAAACAACAACGTCAACTAGAACTCGTCAACCACCTAAACAAGCAAGAGATCACACAATCACATACACATACTATATATATAATCACCACACCATCTAATAGGTGTACGAGTGACTTACCTAACTCCCAACTCGAGTTTGGGTTGTACTTCACTTAGGGTTTGTCCAAAACACGTTATCCAAAACGAGCAAGTACCTAGAATGTCCAACTAGGCATATCAATCCATATTCCAACTTATAACTTAACAAGCAAGCAACATTTCCAAAGTTTGGAGAATACTCACGTAGCGTCGTAGAAACGGAAGTAGATCGAAGTTTGTCGAACTTTGACTCAAGCTAAACCCTTCCCGAACGTATTTCCGAACCTAAACCAACACATTTAAACAAGTTTAACTCTACAAGCTAAACTTGGGTCATAAGTTATAATATATTAAATATAGATTGTATTTTGTAATTAAAATAAAGGTTATAAATTGTAAATATAATTATGGGGGCAAGTTGTGCAAAACTATAATTCTGGGCCATTTTTATAATTAGGACTTTCAGCCAAAAATTGTAAATACTTTTTCTGGGGCAGTTTTGCAAATATAGAAACTATGGGTTATTAACGTAAATAAGAGTTTGGGCCATTTCCAGTAATTAACTAACAGAGGGTATAATAGTTAAAAATAAAAATATTGGTCATAAACTGTAAATGGAAAGTTGGGGTATTAAACGT
>CM008280.1:30355461-30408677 GCA_002319775.1 Fagopyrum tataricum
CCTTCCTCTACCCCAAACCCAGGCTCACCATTTACACCACCTACTCTCCAGGAGTGTGACCACGGACATATAGCATCGAAACCACCGTCCACCGGCAACACAACAAAGTATTTCAATCGTCTCCACGACCTTAACGCCGGCAAAAGTCACCATCACCGGAGTTGATATGGGGTTAGCGTAAGGTTTTCCAATTTTTCGACACCAAGACTTCGTATGCAAGAAAAGTGAAAAAAGACGTGGGAATGAAGAAAAGAAAGAAAACGTGGGAATGATCCAATGGTGATAGTGGATCGGTAGATGGATAGATCTGGTCGAACCCTTAAAGCAACCAATAGCACACTAGGAAAACTAAGGCCCTAACACACAACTTGGAATGATTTGAAGAAGCCCTTCTGCTATAATCTCACACAAAGGGGAAAGCGATTGTTCCCATAGCACGAGAAGTCGCCTGAAGATGATTGAGAGCACCAACTTGTCAATCCAAGTGACACAACTCAAAACAATCCAAGCGGCTTGGCGAACGAGAATCTACTCACTCAGTTGAATAGGATTCCACCTATTCGTTCCCGATTCCCCGAGAGAAGTAAAATGCTGAAAGTATTCAATTTTGTGTTTGATAAATGAGTTGCGAAAACAACGTCTACCACACATGCCTTATATAGGCTATGGAGGACATTCATCTAGGTTTCTAATGGGCAATTCTAAGCTAACGTGCCAAATCTAATATCGAGCCCAAACTAACTAGAAGATAAGATAAGATAAGACCAAATCTTAAAAGATAAGATCATATCTAGGGATGAACTAATAAACTAAAAGCACAAAATAAATAATTAAAAGCAAGCCCAATTATTAAAATAGTCCAAATATGAGCTGAAAATTAATAGATCTAATTGGGCCTAATTTAGCAACTTAAATTGGCCCGAAATCTTTCTCCTCTCCAAGTTGTTGCACGCACGTCTTCTACATATGTATCTCTCTCATCTCGAGCTTCCACGTCTCTAGCTCCTCGTCTTGCATCCATCTCCTCATAAACATGTCCTTCCTCTCTAGATAATCGTCTCCTCTTGCTCATGTATCCATACATACAAGGAGGTCCATGCATACGCTTCCTCTTGTGCATGAAGTGCCATGATGTACGAGTCGGGATCCATGTAACTTGATCCATCTCTTGAGCTTATGCATATATCTCTTCCTAGCTCTCCAAAAGATCATGCGCTTTGTTGGTCTCTCAGCCCGGGGTGGTGAAGTTAGGCTGCTAGATGCTCTTGCATCAACCTCCCTTTCTTGAAAAGGATTCGACCATGAATCCACGAAGTTTGGACTTGATCCTTGTTGCAATGACATTTCCGGCTCAGTCAGATCCGTTGGATCTTGGTTGGAGTCCTCTTCCTTCATCATTTCAGGTTCTGTAATGATACGGGGTTAGCCGTGAGGTTGCCCGATCTTTCGACACCAAGACTTCGTATGAAAGAAAAGTGGAAAAAGATAGAAACTTGAAAGAGAAGAGATGAATGAATGATCCGATGATTGTGAAGGATCGATAGAAGGATAGATCTGATCGAACCCTTAAGACAACCAAGAGCACGCTAGGGAAACTAAGGCCCTAACACACAGCTTGTAATGAATTGATGGAGCCCTTCCGCTACACAAGAGGGAAAACGATTGTCCCTAGAGCACGAGAAGTCACCTGAAGATGATTGAGAGCACCAACTTGCCAATCAAAGCAGTCCAAGTTGATGGGCGAACGAGAATCCACTCGCTTTGTGTTTGAATAGGCTTCCACCTATTCGTTCTCGGTTCCACGAGAGAGAAGAAAATACTGAAAAGTATTGTGTTTGATTGATAATTGAGTTGAATGGAAAATGGCGCCCTACAAGGCCTTATATAGGCAGAGGGGACGTCCATCTAGGGTTTCTATGGGATACATGCCAAATCTAATATACAACCCAAGCTAGCTAAAAAGATAAGATAAGATAAGATTAAATCTTTAAGAGATAAGATCAAACTAAAGGGCTGAACTAACAAGCCTAAAAGCCCAAAACAATTAAAATAAAACAAGCCCAATTATTAAAAGAGTCTTAATATGGGCTGAAAATAATATATCTAATTAAGACCTTATTTAACATTTAAAATAAGCCCAATTAGACATAAAAAACGTCCAAAGCATATCTTCTCATTTCCACGTAGAATTTGCAAGCCTCTCGAGTTGCCCATGCATACGTGATCATGCATATCATCTCCCATCTCCAATCAATGGTCTTCAATGTATCTCCGGAAATGGTCTTCTTATCACTTCCATGAATAATCTCCTGCACATATTGAGGAATGTCCTTAGTTCTTCCTCTTCTTCTCCTTAGAGTGATCAACACTCCGTGCTTTCTAGCTTCCATGCTCATGATCTCTACTCGGGCTAGGTCCTGAGATACTCCTACATCACGTAATCTCCCAATTGACGAACTTCTCCTGCATCATTTATGGCTCTGTAATCTCCCAATTCACTTCCTCTTCTGGCATCACTTCTAGCTCTAGAACGTGAGTATTTGAGTCCTTTTGGGACGTGTTTTCTTCTTGTTTCGCCCGCTCTTCTTCTTCGATCCATTCATCAGTACCTACAGAAAGGGAAAAGACACAACTTCCGTCAGAATTGGGTGTGAAATCAATACTAACTAGTCTAAGTGTCTTATCTCGAAGAATTGAGAAAACTTCCTTGTGGTACGCATTATACACATACATGGTATGTGTGAGGTTAGTTAGGTCAATTTTAGTAGTTACTTTCAAATCAAGGTCCTCAAAAGTAGTGACAAGACTCAATGAAGGATATATAGTAGACAAATATCTCCAATGATAATTTGTAAGTGACTTGTGAATACTCGTGGAAGTTCAGGTTGGTCTTCTTCTTCTTCTTCGTCTCTTTCAGCCATTAGGGTCGTCCTCTCCTCTTTTTCTTCTTTTGGGTCAAAGTCTGACTTATAGTACCCTTTGTCATTGATGATCAATGTCCTCTTGTTAGGACACTCACGAGCCATATGACCTCTTCCTTGACATTTGAAATAGGTGATATCCCTAGCTCTGGTGGTAGAGTTAGAGTCACTTCCCTACAATATCGAGGTAGGAGTCTTGCTCGACGTAGGTGTAACTTTTGTACTAGATGAAGCATTGACATCTTAGCTGTTGGTGGCTAAATCACGGTTGATACTGCTCTGATCTCATCTGAGATCTCTACTGGAACTCCCTTTCCACGCAACAGTAGGGGCTCATATGTCTTGACTTTGTATCTTCAACTTCTTTTCAAATCTCATAGCGAGATGTAGTAGATATGTCAAGTTAGAATAGGCATACAACTTTTTCTTGTGAGCTAAATAAGGATGTAGTATCCTAACATATCGAGCCATGGTAACTTCTTCATCTTCCTGTACATTAGCTTGAACTATATCCATCTCCATGGCTGCATAAACCTCTTATGCGCTCATATAACCTTGCTTTAAGTTATCTAGTCGTTGACGCAGATCTCTTCCATGAAAAGGTGGAACGAAGCGGGCTCTCTTGATAGCCTTCATATGATCCCACGTGGTAATATCCGTATCCAGAACTCGTCTCCTTTCCTTCAACAAATTATTCCACCACATTAAAGCATAACTAGTAAATTCAAGGGCAGCGTATTGTAACTTCTTAAGTTCTAAAACATTATGATAACTCCAGATTTGTTCTACTTTCGCCTCCCAAATAAGGTACACATCAACATCACACTTCCCTTCAAATGGTGGTATCTTCACCTTAGCCTTGGAATATACTTCAGTCTCTAGCATTGGATTCTCTTTATCCCTTTCTTCCTCGAAGTCCATCTCTCTTCGTATGAATTGTCTAGGCTGCATGATTCCTCGATTAGCTCGGAGTGGAAAGGGCTACCTGGGTGGTGGTGAAGGGAGATTATTCCTAGGTGGCATCCTTTCATTCAGTCGTGTCTCCAAGCCATCTATCCTCCATGATCCTGGCTATCATAGTCATGAAGTCCAGAGCTCTAGGAGAGTTTGCGACTTTGTTCTCGTTCTCCCTACCTGAAGCAGACATGACTTAAAGCAAGCAAACACGTTAAGGTTAGTTAAGAAAATCCTAAGCTACCCTCTTCAAGTGTATCACTCAGTAACCTTTCTCGTTGGCTACGCAACTCCTCTTAGCCGGTTTGCAAAGATCACTGTGAATCTTCAAGTAAAAAACCTCAAAGAAAAAACAGGTCAATGCGTTCAGGCACTATATATAAATAAGGCGAGCGACTTAGATCTAAAAAAAACGGCTTTTTGAGTGGTGTTAGTTAGAAAAAGCAAAACTAAACTCCCTTGCAAATTTCTCAGCCAACAAAGAAATTATCTCAATTTAAAGATAAATGAAGTCTGATGAAAATAAAATGGAAAAGGGAAAAGGAAAAAAGGGTAAGGGAGAACAAAGGTGATATGAAAAGTGCTCTATAGGAAATACATGGAACACAAAAGGGAATAGCAAAAGATGTCAATGGGAACAAAAGGGATATAAACAAAAACTAAAAATATGCACCAACCAGAAATATAAACAATATGAACAACCACAAAAAAATCAATAACTTGGTCAACATGTAAAGTTTTTTTTTACTTGGAGTTCACGTAAATAAGGAAAAAGTCCGAAACCCTACAAGGGTTAGCTATCGGCGGCCATGAGCTTGAGTTACTCCGGGGCGGCTTGAAAGTGGCTCGACTGGGGGTGAGCCGGTGGTGGTGTGGACTGGTGGTGGTGGTTCGTAGTTGGTTCAAGAGAGAATCATGGGTGAAGAAATGATCCGAAAGGTCTCGGCTTGAGGGTGTGATGGTCTTGGACAGAGTGAACCGGGATGGTTCAAGTGACGAGGGTTAGAACCGGGGAGGTTCAGTAATGGTTCGGTTCAAGGAGAACCGATGGCTAGGGTTTGGGGAGGGAGGGTTCGTGGTTTCGGGTGAGGTGGTAAGTGGTTTTAGGGTTAAGGTTTAGGGTTTGTGCCGAAAGTTTCCAACAGTTGTGGTAGTGGCGGCTAGGGGCGGGAATGGTGTTGACGACTTGTGGGAGGTGGCAGAATGGTACGGCGAGGGTGGTGGTGGTGGTTCTGGGTGAACCGAGGGTGGTGTATAGAGACCGAGAGGTCTCGGTGGTGGTAATCTCGGTGTGGAGGACGAGATAGTGGCAAGGATGGTGGGGGCGGGTGGTGTTCCGATCAAAAACGAGAAAAAGATCGAATCTTTGGCTAGGGCATGAAGAATTAACAACAAGCCACAAATAATCTTTTTTTTCAAGAAATGGAATGCGGAACTGAAAAAGAAGTAAAATAACGAGATTAGTAGACTAACCGTTATGGTTACTGCTCCGACGACTCTTTTTGTGAAGAACTTTCTTGACGGATCTTGAAAGTTCAAAAAAAATATTGTTTGTAAGAATGACGTGAAGAAGGAAAAAAATTAAACGATAAAAGGTGTCGATCAACCTTAGTTATGATACCAACTTGATACGGGATTAGCCGTAAGGTTTTCCGATCTTTCGACACAAGACTTCATATGCAAGAAAAGTGGAAAAAGACGTGGGGACGAAAAAAAGAAAGAAAACGTGGGAATGGTCCAATGGTGATGGTGGATCGGTAGATGGATAGATCTGGTCGTACCCTTAACGCAACCAAGAGCACACTTTGGAAATTAAGGTCCTAACACAAAACTTGTAATGATTTAAATAAGCCCTTCCGCTATAATCTCACACAAAGGGGAAGAAAATTGTCCCCAGAGCACGAGAAGTCGCCTGAAGATGATTGAGAGCATCAACTTGTCAATCCAAGTGACACAACACAAAACAATCCAAGTTTCTTGGCGAACGAGAATCCATTCACTCGGTTGAATATGATTCCACCTATTCGTTCCCGATTCCACGAGAGAGAAGTACGTAAACACTTAAAGTATTCAATTTTGAGTTTTATAAATGAGTTGCGGAAAAAAACGTCTACCACACATGACTTATATAGGCTATGGAGGACGCCCATTTAGGGTTTCTAATAGGATATTCTAAACTACGGGCAAAATCTAATATCAATCTCAGACTAACTAGAAGATAAGATAAGATACGATCAAATCTTAAATGATAAGATCATATTTAGGGCTGAACTAACAAACCTAAAAGCCCAAAATAAATAATTAAAAGCAAGCCCAATTATTAAAAGACTCCAAATATGGGCTGAAACCTAATAGATCTAACAGGGCCTAATTTAGACATTTAAATTGGCCCGAAATCTTTCTCCTCTCCAAGTTGTTCCACACACATCTTCATATATATATATATATATATATATATCTCCATCGTCTCGAGCTTCCACATCTCTAACTCCTCGTCTTGTATCCATCTCCTCATAAGCATGTCCTTCCTCTCTAGATAATCGCCCCCTTTTGCTCATGCTTCCATACGTACAAGGAGGTCCATGCATATGCTTCCTCTTGTGCATGAAAATCTCTGCACTTTCCCTACAGTCTGAACATATGACCATGCCTCCGGGTCCTTGTCTCCATGTATGAGATCCATGATATACAAGTCGGGATCCATGCAACTTGATCCATCTCCAAAGCTTATGCATATATCTCTTCCTAACTCTCCAAAAGATCATGCGCTTCGTTGGTCTCTCAATTCGGGGTGGTGAAGTTAGGTTGCTAGATGCTCCTACATCAGGAGTTGGAATCGAACGTGAAACATGTAGAAGAGGGAGGGACTAGAATATCGCTAGGAGGACTCGAACACATCACCTCCATGCTCTGAGTTAGTCGCCTCCAAACCTTCCCTGTGTTTCTCATGCAAATCGAACCCCGAACCCATGGATTTTCAGTGGCTTAACTTTTTCGCTTGTGGTTAACAGGTATCAAACACCCGATGTGGGAGCTTCCATAGTGAACGCAACCTGTGGTTTCACTTTGGCCATTCATTTTAATGTTATTCCTTGCGCACACCAGGGCTCGAACTGAAGACCTTGTGCTCTACTCTGATGATTTTATGCCGTTCCCAAGTATCGAACCCACAAACTGTCGACCACCCGCCAGCCAACCGGTGCCAATTGGTGCTTTCGACTCCTGCAACTATTCTGTTCCGGTTAGACCCGAATCTGAAACCCATTTAATTCCGGTAAAAATAAGTTACGTTAAATTAATTTCAGGTAAAAATAATTATCTATTTAATTTTGATGTTGATAATCGGTTAGATTAGTTGTAGAGTGTTGTTGAGGTTTAGCATAGAATGATCGGAAAAGTAGAAGTCTGGGAAGAAGTGATAACATGGTTTATTGCCCTAGTTTAGGCATGCATTTAGGTAGATTTTTCCTTAACGCATCCATGTTTAGGCCTTAGTTTGTGTCATTTATACTTGTTTAGTTCTACTTTGCAAGAATAGATGTCTACACATGCTATTTGTGTCTTTGTAGGTGATTTGGCGCATTTCGGAGCTTAAACGATACATATGAGGATCAGCCTCGGAATGGATGCATCAGAGCGATCATACGTGCGAAGGAAAGAGCGCGGAATCGAGCTAAAGGAATGAAGAAGACTTTAAAGCCATCCCGGATTAGAATCTCGGTCGACATTTAATTGAATCCATCAATTCAAGGCGAGATTTACAAAGTCGAGAGTAATCTCGGGCGGTATCTCGGCCCGAGATCCGCGCAAGGTCGACCGAGATTTTCCTAACGGTGAAGAATCAAAGAACAAAGCATAAAATCTCGTGTAACACCCCAAGTCCGCGGGACTCGGGATGCTACGGGCGAGACCTCACAATGGGTCCCGACCCTTAGCTTGACAACAATTTCACAAGACCTTTCCAACAAGGCACAAATAAAGGTGAAAACTCAAAATGTTTTTAATGTATGCGGAAACCGAAATGTAACGAATACAAAGTGGAAACTCAGCCGAGTCCTCAAAACAACATAACCTCAATACGAAAGTCTAAATCGTACAATAACATCCACAAACTAACAATATGAAACATAACCCAAAAACGCCCCCGTCCTATAATGTACGGAGACCCCGGCTGCCTACTCCTCCACCTCACTCGGCAGCGTCCCTAACCTGCAAGTCACCTACAACCATGGTTTAAAACCGTTAGCTCATATTAGAAGTATTAGAAAAGCGGTGAAGGCACAAACACATACATAGCACATAACATAAAACACACAAGTCCGGTTTATTATCTTTATATTATTAAGTCATATCCCGTTCTAATTCAACTTCGGTTTGTGACACGAGACCACCGTGGTCTTGCCTCGGTCCCTACTACCGGCAAAGAATGGTAGGGATGCACCCGACCATCTAACCCGGTGGGCTAGTCGCCGAGAACCTCCTAGACTTCCCGCAGGGCTAGGCAGATGATGTCACCGCCCGTTATCATACACTTGGGCCAATATAATATAAGGTATGTGGTCCTATTTACCGGTTTAGTTGTTATAATAAGAACATAAACACACACCACCAAACACACATCAATGCTAATAAGAAAAATACGAGCTAAGTAAGTCCGGAGACTTACCACGTCACCACACTCAAATCACCACACTCTTGCTTCCTTAAGGAGGAAGCCCACAACCTGCTCACAAGAGATATGCATATCAATACATAGTCACGCTCAAGAAGTCTTAGACTTCACTCTAGTGATCTAAGCAAGATCACCTAACCCTCAAGCTAGGAATGCATCCTAGGTCTCAAGTACTCACCACACTCTCTGAGAGCAGCTCACAACAGTTTATAATCTCACAAGATATTAATCCTCAACCAAGGAGGAACAAGCTAGCCTAGAAGGTCCATCATACTCACATGCTCATATCCATCAACTATATCGAGCCTTAAGAGCTCCTAGGTTCACAACCACTAAGTGGCATTCTCAAGTTACTCTAGGCCATCCTAAGCATGCTACTAACATGATTCAACAACAAACTAAGGAAGCAACGAAGAGGAAAGGAGAGGAGGAGCCTATTGTTGCAGAAACCGCAGCCGTAGAGTCAAGCTGCCGCCCCCTGCGGACACAGAAGCCGCCCCCGCGGAACCAGGAGCCGCACCCGCGGTGGACTTGCGCCGAGTGTCTGGCACCGCCCCTGCGGCCGTGCCAAGCCGCACCCGCGTCCGTGCTGAGCCGCCCCTGCGGCTGGCCGCTCCCGCGGGTTCTATGTAGAATGTCGTCTTCTTCGTCTTCGATCAAGGATCCTTGGCTCCAAAGTCCTTCTTCTCTTGCTGGATCTTCTCCAAACACCCACCACTGGTCTTAGGCACCTCTCCTCGACCTAATCGAGCTAAGAACCTATGCATGCAAAGAGTTGAGCAAAAACTCCTCAAAAGCTTCATCCATGGCCATGAATGAAGGAGGAAAGAAGGAAGAAATGGACAATCATGGAGAAGAAGGAAAGAAGGGAGGAAGGAGACTTACCACACCAGGTCAGAACTTCTCCTTCTGTGGTCCACACATGCAAGGTCTTCAAACAACAATGGAAGAAGAGAAGAGAAGAGAAGAGAAGAAAGTGGAAGAGGAAAATGACGTGAGAGAGAGCAAGGGAGGAGAGAGAGAGGGGACATTGGCTGCAATGTTGGGAAGGGAGATGACCTCTTGTCACATCACCACGGAACGAGGGGTCGGAAATGACTCCTTGTCACTTCGACTCGGAACGAAGGGTCGGAACGCGGAAAGAAGGGGAAAAACGACGAGTCGGCTCGGGATTTTTTTGGAATAAATCCCGGCACTCGGCATCTCGGGCCTACAACTAACCCCCCTAAAAACAAGTTTCGTCCCAAAACTTGCTAAACCCAACACTCTCGGACAAACACGTCTCGTAACCACGTGGAACTCATAAAACGTCGACTATCGGCTCTAATCCAAGTCTACGTATAAAATCACATCAAGACCTCGCAAGGTACACATATACTCATACGAACTCACATAACACGTCATAACATAAACACACAGAACAAACAAGGAAAGATCTCGGGACTAACCCGACGGTCCTATCGATGTCGCTAAATCTGCGTAAAACTCGGGATAGTTCCTCCGGATACTATCCTCCGTCTCCCATGTAGCCTCATCGGCTCCTCGCCTCGACCACTGTACTCTCAGCATCGGTATCTCCTTCGATCGAAGGCGCCTCGTACTCTGCTCTAAAACTACTATCGGGTGCTCTGTAAAAGTATGGTCCGGCTCGACCACTAGGTCCTCGTGACTGATGATGTGTCTTGGGTCGTGTATGTACTCTCTTAGCTGAGAAACATGAAATTCCGGGTGTATACCCTCCAACCGCGGTGGTAATGCTAACCGGTATGCCACCTCACCGACCCTCTCCAAGATCTCGAATGGACCGACATATCGGGGGCTTAACTTCCCCTTAATATCGAACGCCTGACGCCCCGCGTCGGTGATACCCTGAACCACACCTGAGCTCCTACCCTGAACTCGAGAGGTCTACTCCTCCTATCCGCATACGACCTCTGACGGCTCTGCGCGGCCAACATCCTCTCTCGGATCAAAGCAACTCTAGCCACGTCATCCTGTACCTGATCTGGAGCTACAATGCTAGAACTCCCCGGCTCGTCCCAACATAAGGGAGTACGGCATCTCCGTCCATATAATGCCTCATATGGTGTCATCCCAATCGACGCGTGCCAGCTATTATTATACGAAAACTCGACCAACGGGAGATGATCGGGCCATACCTGACCCCGGTCTAGTACACATGCTCGTAGCATATCCTCTAATGTCTGAATAGTCCGCTCGGACTAGCCGTCGGTCTGAGGATGGTATGCGGTGGTGAAATGGAGACTCGAACCTAGGGCGGCGTGTACCTGCTGCCAGAACCTCAAGGTAAAACGACCGTCCCTGTCCGAGATGATGGTCCTCGGTACTCCATGTAATCTCACAATCTAATGGGTAAACTCCTCGGCTAAACAACTCACCGGCCACGTTTCCCGTATAGGAATGAAACGTGCGGTCTTCGTCAACCGGTCTATTACCACCCATATCGCGTCAAAGCTCCTACTCGGTCTTAGACCGGTAACGAAATCCATGGATATGTCCTCCCACTTCCAATGCGGCACGGGCAGTGGGTGAAGCTCTCCTTCGGGTCTTTGGTGGCCGATCTTGACCTACTGGCAGGTCGCGCATCGGGCCACATATCTAGCTACCTCGGGCTTGAGCCCGCCCCACCAATAAGATCTCCTAATGTCCTGGTACATCTTACTCGCACCTAGGTGCACCGAGTAAGGTGTGGAATGTGCCTCTAGCAAAATCCGCTCTCTCAACTCCTGATCTGACGGTACACAAATACGTCCCTGACGTCTCAATAGCTCGTCTGCTCCCATGATAAACTGCGGTGCCTCTCCTCGGGACATCCTGTCCCGGATCCTCATCAAAATGGGACATCTCTCCTGCTTCTGCAAGATCTCACCGGACAGGTCAGGTAATACCTCTAACTCGGACAAACAACAGTCCGTATCCGGGGACCGGATCTCCAACTCCAAACCTATCAAATCCCTCTGCAACTGTGGCTGAACCGTAAGCCGAGCTATAGCCTCCTCTCGAGGTGTCCTCCTACTCAAAGCATCGGCGACTACGTTCGCCTTCCCCGGATGATACAAAATCTCTAAGTCAAAGTCCTTAATCAGATCCAACCATCTCCTCTAGCGGTTATTCAACTCCCGCTGAGTGAATATATACTTTAGATTCTTATGGTCTATGAAGATCTGGCATGTAGCCCCGTACAAGTAGTGTCGCCAGATCTTCAGGGCATGAATCACTGCCGCTAGCTCAAGATCATGGGTAAGGTAATTCTCCTCGTACGGCTTCAGCTACCGAGAAGCGTACGAAATAACCCTACCTCTCTGCATCAAAACGCACCCCAAGCCTAGCTTGGAGGCGTCACTATATACTACAAAATCCTTTACGCCCTCAGGTTGGGCTAACACAAGAGCGGAGGTCAACCTCCTCTTCAGCTCCTCGAAGCTGTGCTGACATGGCTCGGACCAGACAAACCTAGTAAACTTCCTTAGAAAGGAAGTGAGCGGTCGTGCAATCACGGAGAAACCCTCAACAAAACGGCGGTAGTATCCTCGGCGGAAACTATATGACCCAGGAATGCCACCTCGGACATCCTGATCTCCCACTTAGAGAGCTTAGCGTAAAGCTCTCTATCTTGGAGGACTCGAAGCACCGTCCTCAGGTGTCCCTCATGCTCCTCCCTACTCCGGGAGTAAACTAAGATGTCGTCTATAAACACTACCACGAACTGGTCCAAGAAGTCGATGAAGATGCCGTTCATCAACTCCATGAAGACGGCGGGTGCATTCGTGAGCCCGAATGGCATCACGACAAACTCATAATGGGCGTAGCTCGTTCCGAATGCCGTCTTTGGCACGTCCTCCTCTCTCGATTGATACTCTTGAAACTCCGGGTGAACACCCCCTACTCTCGGCCGCCATGCCAGCCGGTAAAACACTTTCCCAACTTGCGCTAAGATCTCAAAAAGGTCCGATGTATCGGAAACTCAACTTCCTTCTCGGGTCTTCCTCACTACAACACTTCCATTATGTTTCTTCTTTGCTTGTCTCTAACAAAAAAGATCGAACTTCTAATTTACACCGTTGGCTTTGGTTCTTGTCAAACCAACCTTTGATGTTACGTTTCCTCAATTCTTGTTTGAAGTTCTAAGTAATGAAGGAAATACTTTGCTTCACACTACTTCTACTAACGAGACATGTATGCTATAACTTTTACATCGTCTCTCAATACTCAATCAAGACCATGTCTTGAAGAATTACTTGTACACTTCAAACCGATCATACCTCGAGGCAATTTCCAAAACAGTTGCACCAATGAATCCCCTTTTAACTCTCAAGAACTCCATTGTCCATTTTCGTCCCACTCAATACTTCATCGCCATCCGGAGTAGGTTAGCCATAAATGGTGTTACTTGGAGAATCTCTCCACAAATCCGGTAATGATCAGCACATCCAAGAAAACTTGTAACTTCTTTCACGTCCTTCGGGGGTTGTCACCCCAAGACAACTGCTCATACAACTTCTCTCTTCTTCGAGAGTAGACCAAAAATGTCTTATTCGAGGCATTAGTAAGCCAATATGGAAGCACTACAACTCGTAGTGACCATGGTTTGTCCGGAATGCCCTGTTTGCAATATCCCAGTCTCGACTTCTCAATTGGTGACAATCAAACCTTAACTCGATCTTAGAAGAGACCACCGACCCTTGCAACTGGTCGAGTAGATCATCTATACGTGGTAAGGGGGTACTTGTTCTTCATTGTAATCTTGTTCGGCTCATTGTAATCAATGTACAAATGGAGTTAACTGTCTCTCTTTTCGCAAACTGGTGTTCTCCATAACAACTTCAAATCAAGAGTTTAAGATGTATTCTAAGTTCTGTTACCGTTCCTTTATGATCCCACAACCTGGTTACTCTCCCCCACACTCGTCCATAGACCACCCGCACATGCACGTTCTCGGTTGTCACCAATTAGCTAATAACTGACCTTCTCACATGTCAATGACTTAGCATTCTTCTATGCTTCCATGTTATCATTCTCATGAAGGCTACCCTCTCGGGGTACTCTACCTTAAACTCCGTTAGCTCATTCTTCATTCCACGGTTCCTTTTCCTTATGCGAGATAAATATACCCTTCTCGGCGTTGTTGAGTCACATGACTCACCTTCATAGGCTTAACCGCGCTCTCATCTTCTTAGGATCATCATTTATACATACTTCCTCCTTTTTGGCGTTTCTTCGCCTTATCGTCATAACGGAAACCGGTCAACTCCGCGTAAATCCCCACCTTGCCATTCTTCTCATAACTCTCGTAATGTTGACTCTTCACTTAATGGTACCTCGTAAGCTTAACTTACGGTATCTTCCATCTTTCACACTTGGTTCGATCACGTTCTCATCTTGACTCCAAAGCTTAGGAGCGTCTAAGGAAAGATTCGCTTCTCGTGATGGAACACCGCCTATAACCTTGTTAGAATGCACCTATCTCCTCCTCGATTCGCATCTTTAGTTGTCCACACGTCTACTCGAAGAACTTAAGTTTGTTATCTCCATTGTTCTCCTCGTACGTAGTCCTCAAAGACGGTAGCTCTAATGGACGCTCCCCTGGTCCTGGCAGATGGAGATCTCTGCGCCCGGACCTCCCAACGGTCCTATCCCTAACCTCGGGAACGATGCTCTCGGCGACGTCCTTTACGGGAACCTCAACTGCTGGTGGATCCCCAACTGGCGGGTCCGCAATGGGGATACGTCCCCGACCTCTCGCGCTTGGAGGTCTTCCTACTCGTTCCTGTCTCGGGACGGTAGGAGAAAGAGGGGGTCTACCCCTGGCGGGTCCTACGTAAGCGGTAGCTCTCGTACGTGCTATCTAATAGCGTATGTCATTTACTTATGTATAAATACATAGGTAAACGTGATCACAATACACATCCAAGGCATACAAGCCCAAAACATCCTAAGGTCGCATACATAGCTAGGTACATACAATATCCACAAACATCCTAAGGTCATACATATATATATAACTATGTAATAATATAAGCACATACTTCTAATCCAGAGATCTATGTCGCGGAGGTTTGCGGAAGGAGTGGTGGTCCCGTACATTCTAACCCAAAGCCAACTCATGAACATGATTTTGAAAACGAAAAGTCAGAACCCGTGTGGGTTCTGTTTATTCCTCATTCGGCCTTTAAAAAGATTGCGAGTGCCATTGTTGTCAACCTAGGGCTCTAATACCACTTTTGTAACACCCCAAATCCGCGGGACTCGAGATGCTACGGGCGAGACCTCACAATGGGTCCCGACCCTTAGCTTGACAACAATTTCACCGGACCTTTCCAACAAGGCACAAATAAAGGAAAAAACTCAAAATGTTTTTAATGTACGCGGAAAGCGAAATGTAACGAATACAAAGTGGAAACTAAGCCAAGTTCTCAAAACAACATAACCCCAATACGAAAGTCTAAATCGTACAATAACATCCACAAACTAACGATATGAAACATAAACCAAAAACGCCCCCGTCCTATAATGTACGGAGACCCCGGCTGCCCACTCCTCCACCTCACTCGGCGGCGTACCTAACCTGCAAGTCATCTACAACCACGGTTTAAAACCGTTAGCTCATATTCGAAGTATTAGAAAAGCGGTGAAGGCACAAACACATACATAGCACATAACATAAAACACACAAGTGCGGTTTATTATCCTTATATTATTAAGTCATATCCCGTTCTAATTCAACTTCGGTTTGTGACACGAGACCACCGTGGTCTCGCCTCGGTCCCTACTACCGGCAAAGAATGGTACGGATGCACCCGACCATCTAACCCGCCGGGCTAGTCGCCGAGGACCTCCTAGACTTTCCGCAGGGCTAGGCAGATGATGTCACCGCCCGTTATCATACACTTGGGCCAATGTAATATAAGGTCGGTGGTCCTATATACTGGTTTAGTTGTTATAACAAGAACATAAACACACACCACCAAACACACATCAATGCTAATACATAAAATACGAGCTAAGTAAGTCCGGAGACTTACCTCGTCACCACACTCTTGCTTCCTTAAGGAGGAAGCCCACAACCTGCTCACAAGAGATATGCATATCAATACATACTCACGCTCAAGAAGTCTTAGACTTCACTCTAGTGATCTAAGCAAGATCACCTAACCCTCAAGCTAGGAATGCGTCATAGGTCCCAAGTACTCATCACACTCTCCACACATGAGAGCATCTCACAACAGTTTATAATCTCACAAGATATTAATCATCAACCAAGGAGGAACAAGCTAGCCTAGAAGGTCCATCATACTCACATGCTCATATCCATCAACTATATCGAGCCTTAAGAGCTCCTAGGTTCACAACCACTAAGTGGCATTCTCAAGCTACTCTAGGCCATCTTAAGCATGCTACTAACATGATTCAACAACAAACTAAGGAAGGAACGAAGAGGAAAGGAGAGGAGGAGCCTACTATTGCAGAAACCGCAGCCGCGGTTTCAACCTGGCGCCCCCTGCGGACACAGAAGCCGCCCCCGCGGAACCAGGAGCCGCACCCGCGGTGGACTTACCTCGAGTGTCTGGTGCCGCCCTTGCGGCTGTGCCGAGCCGCACCCGTGGCTTGCTGAGCCGCACCCGCGGCCGTGCTGAGCCGCCCCCGCGGCTGGCCGCTCCCGCGGTCGTGTTGAGCCGCCCCCGCGAGTTCTATGCAGAACGTCGTCTTCTTCGTCTTCGATCGTGGATCCTTGGCTTTAAAGTCCTTCTTCTCTTGCTGGATCTTCTCCAAACACCCACCACTGGTTTTAGGCACCTCTCCTCGACCTAATCGAGCTAAGAACCTATGCATGCAAAGAGTTGAGCAAAAACTCCTCAAAAGCTTCATCCATGGCCATGGATGAAGGAGGGAAGAAGGAAGGAATGGACAACCATGGAAAAGAAGGAAAGAAGGGAGGAAGGAGACTTACCACACCAGATCAGCACTTCTCCTTCTGCAGTCCACACATGCAAGGTCTTCAAGCAACAATCGAAGAAGAGAAGAGAAGAGAAGAAAGTGGAAGAGGGAAATGACGTGAGAGAGAGCAAGGGAGGAGAGAGAGAGGGGACATTGGCTGCAATGTGGGGAGGGGAGCTGACCTCTTGTCACATCACCACGGAACGAGTGGTCGGAAATGACCCCTTGTCACTTCGACTCGGAACGAAGGGTCGGAACGCGGAAAGAAGGGGAAAAACGACGAGTCGGCTCGGGATTTTTTTGGAATAAATCTCGGCACTCGGCATCTCGGGCCTACGGGAAGATCTACAAGGCGCTCTAAGTCCGGAATAAAATTTCGGGCGTTACATCTCGGGCCCGATATTGCCTGAATCTCGGCCAGAGATTGGTACCCAAGATTTCTTCCCTAAGCATTGTATTTTATTTTCGGGCCTTTTAATTTAGCACATGCCTTTTGGAAATTGGTTGGGTATAAAAGGAAAGTCCAATTATTTTCCTAAGGGGGTTCGTGAGAATTCGAATTGAGAGTTGAGAGTCCAATTAGAATCCAATTAGAGAGAATTGAAATCCTAGAGTCGTCTTCTACCTTGTTCTTTCTTCTACTTCATCTTCTTGACATTTTCATAGCTTTAGAGTTAAAAATTGAAACTTTGCTGTCATATATTGTTCGGATACAGTTTATGATCGAGATTTATTTCATTTGTTGGATTTAGAGTTATAAAAGTTGAGTTCGTTTCTTTTCCCTCTTTTGCATTTCTTTTTTATGAATTGTTTGTTTTTCCCAATTTGATTTCAGATTTTGATATGATGATTATTGGCTAGAACCCTTGTGATTCTAAGGTGTATAGATATTTGTTTATGCATTGGACTATGATGGATTAGGTTGTATGTTAGAATTGGTTTGAATTGCTTGAAACCCTATAGTTGATTTTGAATAAATCTAGGTTAGAATTTCCTAAGCAGCAACTTGAGTTGGAATTGAGACTTATCCGGTGATATTCCTCATTGGATACAGAAGTAGATTAACCATAGGTAATAGAAGTGAAAACCTCTATTGGATTGAATGTGCCAGATTACTACCTAAGTTAGGTAATTCCGAGACTTATCCGGTAAGGGGTTAATTAGTCCTTAGATAGAGAATCCGGTTTGTGCAGAATTTCCGACCTAGATACCTTGAGACTTACCCGGTAATAGGTAGTTAGGATTGAAATTAGTTGATCTTGCGACTTAACAGGCAATAGATTATTACTGAAGAAACGTTCATCCCTATAGCTTTTCTACCATAGCTTTACGGGTTGTCTTGAGTCCAGTTGTCATAAACAATGATCTTGAACCCTGAAAAATCCATTTTTCCATATTATTTGATTATCCTTTGTTTGTTTGTTTTGTTTCATAAATTGTTTTTGATTGAAATTGATATTCAATTAAGAACACAACAAAAACCCTTCCAAAAATATGAATCTTCTTTTCCTTACTTTTTCCTTCTATTTCTTAGTTTAGATTTATATTATCCTTGATCATTACTTTCAAATTGAACCGCCAACGTCCTTGTGTTCAACCTTGAAATACTTACTATACTTCGTACGATCCATACACTGTGGGTTCGCTACTATTTAAGTATTTATTACAAGTATAATGTTTAAAACTATCCATATCATGTGTTGTGAGCGTACAAATCTTTGTCGTTATTGATAAGGATTTGTAGGGTCATAATTTAGCGAACAACAGCTTGGAAATGTTATTCTAGTGTTGAGAATTGAATTTGGAACTATGAGTAGTGAAGTGATAATTAACGATGGACGAAAAATGGAACTTCCGAGATAATAATATTTTTATGGAAATAACTTTGATGATAATATGAGAACTTGAAATGGATGTCTAGGTCCGTGAACCTAGGTCATAGAAAACGTTAGGGTATCGATGCTAGATATCATACCTTGATTGAGTAAAATGATAATACAAAAAGTGTTAAGGGTTGATATACTTCTAATGGTTGATGTATCTTGATTAGGAAAATCGGATCACTGACTGGCAAGATCGCGAGTACGTTGAGACCAGTACGGATAAGGTGAGTTCATAGGACTCACTTAGCTACCTTTATAATACTGAGTGTGCACTAGGGTAGTGTGTGTTATGCTAGTGAAATAAAATGAACGAACTAGATCACTATCTTTAAATTTCTAAAGAGAGGCACATGTGTATTATAACGTGTCATAGCTTTTTGTCCGGGCCGAGGGTGCCCGAAGATTTCCCCGTGACCAGCCTAGTAGTGTATACATGGAAAATGCATCAAAACCAGTCCTACTGGTTTACGGGGACGGGGGCGAGGGTTGGGAGACTCTCGCGCTACCATGAAAAGTTGGAAAATAGATGACAAATTTCACCAAAAGAAAAGATAATAACCGGGACATTGTTTGCTTCATGCTACTTGATTTACAGTATTTCCCTTGATTGTGAATGTGCCTTTTAGTATTAGAATTGTGTCAAATGGTTCTACCGTGTTGTTAGATTTTGCAAGAAAAGATAATAACCGGGACATTGTTTGCTTCTTAACACATATGAACTTTTTTTTTTCTTCTTTTCAGCGTACACCTTCAAACTTCATTTTTCCTAATTCCCGGATATGTCAAAGGAGGCAGATATGATCAATCTTTGAGGTGTAAACATGAATAAGATAGAGAAGAAGAAGAACTTGAATTGCCTAAATCTTTCCTATGAAATGTAAGAGAACTCATCACATAGGTTCAACTATCAAATTCAATTCAATAAACATAGAAATTTCCATAAATCATATAAATTTTAAGCAAAGAAATCAATTCCTGCAAATTCATAATTCATTCACAAAATAATATCCAAAAGACAAATAACATACACCAAGTTTCATCATAAAGATCTTATCAAGTCTTAGAAGAAGCACATCACACGTTTTTTTGTCGATGCAAAAACATAATGATACGTGTGACAATAATCCGAAAATTTTTCAATGAAGTACAAATGATCAAACATGCTGAAAAGGATTGTATGTAAGAGCCTTAGTCCTTAGAGCCGAGTTTGAACTGAGCCGCCCCTGCGGGTCCAGAGGCCACCCTTGCGGCTACGGCTATAATCCGCCCCTGCGGCTCAGGATTTCCGCCCCTGCGGTTTCCTGCGGCTGCAGCCGGCTTTGTTGACTCTTTGACTTGTGCTTTACCCTTTCTTTCCCTTCCTCCTTAAGTTACTTCCTTGGCTTCTGAGCAAGGGTTTCCATCTTCATTTCTCCAGTTCTCACGTCCTTCTTGCTTCCTTCTTTCCCCTTGATCTTGTGCTTTGATTCCTCTTGGTTTGGAAGAGGTTTTGTGTGGCTTGCTGAGGTTGATGTTGTATGTTGTTGTTGCTGAGCTTGGGAGCCAGCTGAAGAGGTGTTTGTGATCATTTCCTTGCCTAGACCACATCAGTGGTAAGCTCCATTCTTCTCTTCTTTCTTTCTTTCTTTGATTCCATCTTCCTTAGCTTAGGATTAGATGTATGGAAGGTATATTGATGTTAGAATGTGTATGTATATGCATGTGTTTGAATATGGAATGGAGAAGACGTGATTTGATCACGTGAAGAGTGAAAGAGAAGTCGGGACTCTACGTTCTGCAGAGTCGCCGCTCCCGCGCCTGGAAACTGCCACCCCTGCGGAGCCTTGTCACCGCAACTCGCGCCGGAAGCTGCCGCCCCTGCGGCCACAGTCTCAGCGCCTGCGCCGTGCCTGCACTTGCCTGCGGTTTGCCTTGTTCCGCCCCTGCGTCTTTCCGTTCCGCAGGTGCGTCTTGTGCAGGATCTACTTAGAGTAGTATGATCCTTTCCTTTCCTATTATGAGCGGGTTAGTAGCATGCTAGGTATGTGTATGAGGATAGAATGACGAGGAATGTGATATATATGTATGCCGGTTATGACTTTGAGGTTTAGTAGTTTATCGAGGTTTATAAGTTGGATGTGATCCTTATGGATCCCTTGGGTCTAGGTGTGACCCCTTTGATTGATAGGAGATGTGATATCTCGTTATGCCTTGTTTTAGGAAGTGTTGTCCTCCAAATTGGAGTGGATCGTGTTTGAGAGTTGATCTTGGTTGAGACTACTTCTGAGGTTGAGGTAAGTCCATAGGACTTACTTAGCTACTATTCTTATATTGGATGTATGCATGAGTGGTGTGTGTTATATGCTTGATAGCATGCGATGTTGTTATTACCTACCTATGGTTTAGTGACTGCCCATTGTAGGGCCGTGACAACTTTCCCTTTCATCCCGCTGGGAGTCTGGGAGGTTCTCTGCGGATCGTCCAGATCTGGTACACGGGACGGGCATTGTCTCCATTCCCATAGGGTACACGGGGAAGTGATCCCAGATTACCACTCCAGCTAGCATTAGCACCGAGAGGCGAGGGTTATATTCCTCGTGTCACATATGTTCATATGCATATTTATATGATTTGAGTGTTGGACCATTTATATAAAGATAATAAACTGGGTAAATGTGTGATACCATGATGAGATGTTTATGATTTTATGATGTGTGTTTGTGCTCTTGCATCTTCTATATATATATATATATATATGTGTGTGTGTGTGTGTGTGTGTGTGTGTATGGTTAGCTAACGGTTTTATACCGTGTGGTAGATCCTTTGCAGGTTAGGAGAGCTGCAGAGTGATCCAGAGTGGGTGATTCGCTGAGGGCTCCGTACCCGGGGTTATGCGAGGGTTATGGGATTTTGTATGTACAGTATACGTTTTGGTTGTACTCAACGGTTCTTATGTAAACCTTTTGATATGTATATATATAGTTTGATGTTTTGTTTTAATCTATATGTGCCTTGTTGTAAGATTCAGTGAACTTGTTGTCAGGCTAGGGTCAGGATCCATTGTGAGATCCTAGCCTAGTAGCACCTCAAGTCCTACGGATTCGGGGTGTTACATTGTAAGCATCCTACCCCATGCTTAAATCATTGTCCCCAATGTGAAAAATAAGAAGGGATAAAAACAATACTTACAATGTAAAATGATGCAGGTCTCCTAGCATATCTACTCGAACGGAGGAGGCGGATCTCGAGGAAAATGTAGGTTGTTTGGGACATAGAAGTGCCCGAACATCTGGCGATAGATATCACCGTATAGCCCTTCCGACATAGAATATCGTCTATCCTACTCGGTAAGTCTCTACTCTATCCTCTACTGTCGGGTCTCTATCCGCTATTGGCCACTCTCAATCCTCTGCTCGCTTAACTGTAGCAGATACATATCATCCGCCAACTGGTCCATGGTGGTCGTCCTCTTGCGTCTGGGTCTGGGAGCATGTGAAGACAATGCTCCTTCTGCAGGCATACCTGAAAAATATGCACCTCCACCTGTACTTGTATCTGTACCTCCCCTCATCTCAATCACAAAGTCATTTGCCTCAGTGGCAGTCTCCATATCCTCATCACACTAGGCAACGTCCTCGTCATCAGACTGCCCTACAATCTCCTCATCAGAACTCTCAAGCTCTAAAGCCTCCCTCCAAAATCTCTTGTCCCTAATAGTAAACCCACTACATCACTCAATCCCATATACCTCGTCTCAGGGCATGGCTACTCTAAAGGGTTACTTACCCTTCTGGATCAAGATTTTCCTATGAACTAAGTGCTTCCTCCCCACAACAATAGGCCAATTCGTGACCTCCAGATCAGAAAGATCAAGACAAAGTCTCTTGGCAACGTGAGTGATCAATCCACCCACATAGATAAATCCTGCACTGTTCTTGGACACCTTTTTCAGGTGCTGAAGCATCAAAGTGGCAGAGTCCGTGGTGCAATAATGAGTAATGCACCACAATACCAACAACTCGCCAAGCAAAACATGGCGTTGCGTCTCACGGCTAGGTAACATCACCTCGCTCATTATCTATGTGCTATCCTAAAGGACAAGTTCACAATGAACTTGCATTTGGCCTCTCCGGCCTTCCATTCTCTAGCAAAACCCATAGGCTTCGCAATCTCGTGCCAGTATGCACGTTGATCCACTTCACCATCAAAAGCACAAATCTCACTATGAGGTAAATCAAACAAGTCTCCAAAGTCATCTTTAGACATTTCAAAATCGTCATTCATGAGTCTAAATTTCACACTCTTACTTCTATTCCCACCTTTAAACACAAAGGAACTCAAGAGTTCCAAGGTCAATTCCGCATAATTTGGTTCCTTGATGGCAACCAAATGTTGCCATCCACATCTCTCCACAATCATAAACAAATCGTCACTAACACCCAATTCACCTATATCCTCTAAATCAAGATACTTAGGGGCATCAAAACTATGGTTAGCAAGTCGAGCATAGTTGGACTTACAAGCATCGGGAATGATCGGAGCATTCCTTTGGGGCTCGGAAGGCTCAGCTTGCTTCTTTCCCTTCCTTGAGGAGCTGCTTCTTGTCAAAGAACTCTTCAATCGGTTCATTTTTGAATTGAAACTTCGCAACAAAATCAAAATCTCGGCCTTAATCTCGGTCGGTCGACCAAGATAATGTGGGCAAAATTGGGTCTCGGCCTGGATTCGACGATTTTCGTCGATTTCTTGCTTATTTCTTGCTTGTGTGATGTTCCTAAGGCCTTTTTGAACAAAATCCCTCTAAGAAATGAAGGATTTTTGAGGTTTTTATGAAAGGGGATTTTAGGTTAGGTTTTGAATTTGGGGAGGTGAATGTAGATGGTTTTTGATGAAATATGTATTGGAAATGAGTTAGAATTGGATTTGGGATTGATTGTGGGTGGAAAGAGTGAATTTGGTGAAGAATTGAGGGATTTGAGGATTTTTTGGTGAAGTTTAAGGTTTTGGAGGCTATGGAGCTTTTTGGAGAATGAGGGAAGGAAAGAAGAAGAAGAAGGAGGGTTCTTAAAACCCGACAGTGGCCGATCTTGATCTTTTTGATCCTACAAAGACAAAGACACAAAACGCGCAAAAAACGCAAAAGCAAAAACAAAAACTAAGACATGAAGAGTCTTACCTCGGGTTGCCTCCCGAGAAGCGCATTGGTTTAAGGTCTCTTGCTAGACCTGACTCCGTCAATGCTTAATCCGGAGATATAGATGAAGGCTGCTTCACTAGAGGTTCCGGGTTACACTTCTTCAACCTACTCTCATTTATCTTTATATATCCGACATCTTTACTCCATACTTCAATTGAACCATAGTGGTTAATCTTCTTCACTATATACGGTCCTGTCAACTTCTTCTCAAAGTCTCCTTGCATAAGATGATATTTAGAGTTAGATAACATAACTAGATCACCTTTATTAAACTTACTATGGACTTTGGAGCTCTCTCTATAGATCTTTGAACTCTCATATGCATCTAGCTTTCCTTCCTTAGATAGTATGGAGGAGAGTGAGGTAGGAGGTCTTGAAGTTCCTTTGATGAATTGTCGGTAGAAACCGACTTCTCTCGCGGGAGTTCTTTCTTTCCTTCCAAGCTTTGGATTCACCAAATTTTCTACCTTTTCCTCCCTTTGATAGACGGGAGAGACGTATCGAGAGGTTTCAGAACTTCGGAAAGTGTTCCCGAGCCCTTCTCGACCCCATACTTGAATCTCGGCCGAGATGGGTGAATCTCGGACCGAGATGGTTGGATCTCGGACCGAGATGGTTGGATCTCGGACCGAGATGGTTGGATCTCGGACTGAGATGGATCTCTCTGTCATAAACTTCGGCCGGCTTAGTAGGGATCACGGCCGAGATTTTCTCTGACGGTCTCTTCTCGCTGTGTCGGTAGGACTATACGAGCAGGATAGACGATATTCTGTGTCGGAAGGGCTATACGGCGATATCTATCGCTAGATGTTCGGGCACTTCTATGACCCGAACAACCTACATTTTTCTCGAGACCCACCTCCTCCGTTCGAGTAGATAAGCTTGGAAACCTGCATCATTTTACATTGTAAGTATTGTTTTTATCCTTTCTTATTTTTCACATTGGGGACAATGTGAGATTTAAGTATGGGGTAGGATGCTTACAATCCTTTTCAGCATGTTTGATTATTTGTACTTCATTGAACAATTTTCGGATTATTGTCACGTTTCATTATGTTTTTGCATCGACAAAAAAAACGTGTGATGTGCTTCTTCTAAGACTTGATAAGATCTTTAAGATGAACCTTGGTGTATGTTCTTTGTCTTTTGGATATTATTTTGTGAATAAATTATGAATTTGCAGGAATTGATTTCTTTGTTTGAAATTTATATGATTTATGGAAATTTCTATGTTTAATTGAATTGAATTTGATAGTTTAAGCTGTGCGATGAGTTCTCTTACATTTCATAGGAAAGATTTACGCAATTCAAGTTCTTCTTCTTCTTCTCTATCTTATTCATATTTAGCACCTCAAAGATTGATCATATATGCCTCCTTTGACATATCCGGGAATTAGGGAAAATGAAGTTTGAAGGTGTACGCTTAAAAGAAGAAAAAAAAAAGTTCATATGTGTTATGAAGCAAACAATGTCCCGGTTATTATCGGGGACGGGGGCAAGAGTATCCCGACTCTTGCCCCGTCCCCGAAAACCGGTAGGACTGGTTTTAATGCCTCCTTCCATATACGCTACTAGACTGGTTTTGGGAAATCTTCCGGCACCCTCTGCCCGGACAAAAAGCTACGACACGTTATAATACACTCGTGCCTCTCTTTAGAAATTTAAAAGCAGCGATCTAGTTCATTCATTTTATTTCACAATCATAACACACACTACTCTAGTGCACACTCATTATTAAAAGGTAGCTAAGTGAGTCCTACGAACTCACCTTATCGGTACTGGTCTCAACGTCTCGCGATCTTGCCAATCAGAGATCCGACTATCCTGATCAACATTTATCATCCATAGAACTCTTTCAACCCTTAATACCATTCGACTTATCATTTCTACATAATCAGGTTATGATATCTAGCATCGATACCCTGACATTCTTTACAACTTAGATGCGGGAACCTAGATGTCTATTTCCAGTTCTCATTTATCAATACATTCATTTCTTTAAAACTCGCTATCTCGGAATTCTCGTATTATGCATGTCGTTATCCGTCGTCTTAACTATTCGTAATTCCTTTCTAAAATTCTAAATTCCAATTCCATACTAACATAGCATTTTCCAAGATTCGTTCCAACTTCCCCATTCCGGTCATGCTAAGTCCGTGATCCTATTTCACGTAAATGTTCATACTTAACTTATTGATTATTCGCTAATTATTTAACTGAGTTATCACAACAATTTGATTAATTAAATAAATTATACTCGTAATTAAATATTAGCGGGAATTTAACTTAACGAAATAATTTAGTTCGGTTCTAACCGGATGTTGATTCGGTTCCAAATGGATAACCGGATTCAAGTTGTGCGGAAGGTTCAACTAGTACCGAGTTCGAAACCCGTAAGCAACGGAAAAGACCAGCCGGCTCAAGCACGTACGTTCAGAGAGTAAGGTGTGTAGGTATATAGGTATGCTCCCTACTGCCGGTGCTGGTCAAGGAAGTGAACAACGAACGACTCGGTTCATCTGTATAGGAGGGGTCTCGTTTCCAACATGTTTGAGAGAGCCCGTGGGCCTCGGTTTCAAAAGAGGAAGAAACGGGAGGAAGGGGATTCCCGGCGTCAGTGATCTCGGCCTCAATTTACCGCCGATCGGAGGGGTTCTAGGCCCGGAACAAGGGAAGGAAGGATTACAAATTAAGGCCCACGGTTAGAAGAGATGCCAAGGGAGAGGGCCAAACTGTGACTTACCCCGGAATGTCGGGACCAGTCCTACGATCTTCCCGTTGGTAGTGGTGAACGAGGCCGACGACTCGCGAAAATTCAGAGAGCTTCTAAGAGGCAGAGACGAAGGGGGTTGAAGGTGCTGATGAATCTGGTGCTGTGATTCGGAGGTGGTGCGCTTGGTGGTCCGTGGAAATGGAGTTGGGAACGATTGTAGAGGACAGGGTATGGGAGGTTGTAGAAGCTCGAGTTGAAGAAGGGAGGGAAGAGTGGCGAGAGGTGACTGAGAAGAGGTGTTACATGATTTGGGAGGGGTGCAAACCGGGGCGTGATTCGGTGCTCTGGAATAAATACTCCCTTCAATACCGGAGTTACGAGGCACTTCACTTTTGTAACGTTCATCGACGAACGGCTGGAAAGAGGCGACTGAAGAGGACGATGACGTGGCGAGGTAAATCCTTCAAGGTGGTTTGGGGTGGGAGTTGCGTGACCAGTTATAAGGGAAAAGTTGGCCCAAGACGAACTGATCCAAGCGAAGGGACAAAATAGGCCGGTCAAGACTCGTACTAGGCCGAGAGGTTGGGAAGAGAAGGTTGGGCGTGGCCTTGACCTTGAGCCGGTTCTGGAATTTAGGGCTAGTTTGGTTTGGTTTGGTTGTGAAGAATATAAGAGGGTTTGATTTAGTTTAATTTAATTTATTCGTATTCGATTCGGATCTCGGTGAAAATAAAAATTTTAAAAATTACTAGGAAAATTATTAAAATTTTCTGGTTATTACATTAGTCACCCCTTAAAATAATATTCGTCCCGAAACTTAGGGGAACGTACGTTTAATCCGAGTTTCAGACTTTCGAGTCATAATTAATGTCATCCTTAGGAGAACTTTTCCCTTTTCTTTCAACCCGAATAAACCGGTATCATACGCATCCCAAGGGCAATTATCAATCTATATCTTATCACTCAAACTTTAACTACGGAGCATATAATAAACACATAACACATATGCGGTCTCAATACTAACTTGTCAACTTAAAGTCGCCACTAACTCGGCATGTTGCTCCGTTTATGAGCTCCTAATACTACCCATTATTCCCAAGTGAACTCATCGATTCCCCTTCGGGACCACTGAATCTTAAGCATTGGAATTTACTTCGCCCATAGTCGTCTAACACTTCTCTCCAATATAGTTACCGGTCCTCGGTAAAGTGTGGTCCGGTTCATCAACCAAATCCTCCTAGTTGACCCCATGTCGGGGGTCCTGTATATGTTCTCTGAACTGAGATACATGCAATACCGAATGCATGTTCTCCAAGGCAGGTGGGAGGCCTAACCGGTAAGTAGCCTCCCCGACTCGCTACAATATATCGCTCCGGGTCGGTGATACTCTTAACCACACATGTAAACCGACTCAAATTCTAGCGGTTTGCACCTCTTATCGGCATAACATTTCTAGCGATTTTGACTTACTAGCATCCACTCTCGTATCAAGGATATCCTAGCCATGTCATATTGTAATCGCTCCCAAAATATCGAAATATATCGTCCATCCTTTTTCAAAGACGCTGGTCCTAGGTTCACCATGTAGTCTCACTATCTTTCTCGTGTACTCCTTACTAGCCGACTCACCGGCCACGTTTCTTTCATTGGGTGAAACGGGCAGTCTTGGTGAGTCCATACATATTTACCCCATTAGTGTCAAAACTCCTACTAAGCCTCAACCCGGGATCAAAGCCCATAGATATGTCTTCGCTTCCACTACGGGACCGGCAGTGGGTCGGTGTGGCTCAATCTTGATCTACTGATAGGTCGCACATCCGCTTCAGACCATTCCGCCAATAGAAATGTTTGACATCTCGGTACATCTCCCTAGTACCTGGGTGTACCGAGTAGGGTGTAGAATGAGTCTCTTGTAGTATCCTCTGTGATACGGGGTTAGCTGTGAGGTTGCCCGATCTTTCAACACCAAAGCCTTGGATGCAAAAGTGATGACAAGAAGTGAAGATGAAGGTAGAAAGTGAGGGGAACGGCCGAATGATCCAATGATGGGGACGGGATCGTAGTTGGATAGACTTGTTGAATCCCTAAAGGAATTCTTCCGTTATAACCCTTTACCAAAGGAAAGACGATTGTTCCCAGGGCAAAAGGAGTCGATTGAATAGCGAAGTGATATCAATCTTGGAAATCCACCATGAAAGGATAACTCCTCAACAGTTCAAACTAAGGTTTGAACGCGATTCCACCCGTTCCGGTTTTGAATAGGAATCTACCTATTCGACTCTCTCCTTCTCAGAAAGACGCTTGATTCCACAAGCCACTCGATTCCACAAGCCAATGAATAATAGCTTGAATAGGATTCCACCTATTCCTTCCCGCAGGAAGACACTCGATTCCACGAGCAAGAATGAAACAAAACGTGTTTATTGAATTGAACTAAATTGAATGACAAAACATACGTCCAACTTGGCGTTATATAGGCAAGGGGAACGTCCAGTCTGTGCCACAACGGGCCTTGGGCTTGATCCAAGATCGAGCCCAAACTGATTAAAAGAAAAGAAATAAAATACGAAAAGATAAGATCAAATCTTTAAGAGATAAAATCTTCTAACAAACGGATAAGATCAAATCTTTAAGAGATAAGATCTTCTAACAAATAGATAAGATCAAATCTTTAAGAGATATGACCTTCTAGAAGAAATAAAATAACAGTTAAATAAAAAAAAACCCAATATTAAAATAGTCTAATATGGGCTAAAATAAAATAAGAAACTGGGCCTAATTTAATCACTTAAATTAGCCAGGAGTCTCCTTCCTTCAAAGGCAGCCCGACGCACCCTTTCTTCACTCGAATCTTGTTGGCTGCTTGGTCTCTCCACGTTTGGGCTGCACGTTCCCTTCTCTTCATGCTCCCACGTTCCCTTCTTATATGCTCCCACGTTTCCTTCTCCTCATGCTCCCACGTTTCCTTCTCCTCATGCTCTTGCTTCTCTTTCTAGTAGTCCGTCTCTTCTTGGCTGGTCTCGTCATCTGGAGTGCTGAGGATAGGCTTCTAGATGCTCCCACATCAACCTCCCTTTCTTGGAAAGGATTCAACCTGAATCCACGAAGTTTGAACTTGATACGAATTTCTTGCAAATAAAACTGAATACGGGACATGAGAATGGATAATTACGTGGTGGTCCTGTATTTTCTACGTTTCGGATCATGAAGGTTTTCTTTTTAGCATTATCCTCTTTGCTCTTCTTTTTCTTCTCGTAGTACTTAGCAGTTAAGGGGTGAGGAGAACAAATATAACTTGCATTTTCAGCTCCTTGCAGGCCAAGAGGTGTAGCAGGAATCTCAACCCTCCTTGTAACTTCCATAACCGTCTCATCTGTGACTAAGTATTCAGCCGGACGCTCAATCAATTCAGTACTCATAATGGAAAGTATGGCATCCTTAGAATTCATAGATGGAGGTGAAATCTCAGCAGTAATACGATCACCTAAGTACTCAGATATCTCTAGATCATGACTAGAAATTTCAGTAGGTATATCTAGATCATGCTCAGCAACAACAATCTCCTCTGAAGTACTTAAAACAAGGTGAGAGTCAGGGACGATCTTACTAGTATGGAGACATAATCCCTCAGTAAATGGGAGCTCATTAGCGTTCTCTTCTACCTCTCTCTCAATTATAAGAGTCGATCTCTCCTTTGGGTCGGAATCCGACTCATAGTAGCCCTTGGTTTTGCTGATCAATGTTCTTTTGTTAGGACATTCCCGAGCCTTATGTCCTCTTCCTTGACATTTGAAGCAAGTAATATCTCTAGCTCTAGTAGAGTTTGGATCATTTCCGTGAGATGTCGAGGTGGGAGTCTTGCTCTGTGTAGGTGCAGCTCCAGAACTCGTAGAACCAGTGGTGTCTCGGCTGCTGCTCCCCAAATTTCGGCTACTTATGTTCTGATCTCGGCTGAAATCTCGATTGGAACCTCCTCTCCACGCTTGAGGGGCTCGTCTGTTTTGGCTGCGTATCTTTAGCTTCTTCTCAACTCTCACAGCGAGATGTAGTAGATCTGTCAAGTTAGAATATGCATACAATTCTATCCCGTGTGCTAAGTACGGGTGCAAGACCCTGAGGTATCTATCCATATTTGCTTCTTCATCTTCTTGCACATTAGCTCGAATTATAGCCATTTCCATGGCTGCATAAACCTCCTCTGCACTCATAGAACCTTGTTTCAGGTTCTCTAATCGTTGACGCAGATCTCTCCCATGATAAGGTGGAACGAATCGGGCTCTCATGATAGCCTTCATCTGATCCCACATGGTAATGTCTGTGTCTAGAACTCGTCTTCTCTTTTTTAACAAGTTATTCCACCACATTAAGGCATAACCATTAAACTCAAGTGCAGCGTATTGTACCTTCTTAAGTTCTGAAACGTTATGGCAGCTCCAAATTTTCTCTACTTTTGCCTCCCAACTAATGTACACATCAACATCACACTTCCCTTCAAATGGTGGTATTTTCACTTTAGCCTTAGAATACACCTCAGTCTCTAGTATGGGATTCTCATCATTAAAGTTCAGCTCTCCCCGTAAAAATCGCCTAGGTGGCATAACTCTGGGGTTGACTCGAAGTGGCAGTGGGTGATGGGGTTGTGGTGGGGGTGGTGGATCGTTCCCCAGGGGCGCCCTCTCACCACGTGCCTCTATGGTATCTAGCCTATCCATAATGCGGGCTAGCATAATCTCGACGTCCATAGCTTGTGGGGTGTTGGATATCCGGTCCTCACTCTCCCTTCCTGAAGCAGACATATCAAGAAAACTAGACTCGCCTGCTAATTCTCAACTAAAAACAATATGGACAAAGAGAGGCTCCCTTTCTTGAAAACGGGATGGGTATTTTTCAAGAAAGCCGAAAAATGAAAACAAACCCGTTTCCGTTTCTTCTTCTTCTTTTTTTATTTTTTTTTTATTTTTTATGCTTGCCGAAACCCCAGGGCTGGCAAGGCTGGCGCCGGCTGGGCACAACAGTGGTGCTGGAGTGGCAGATGGGCTGTGCTGCAGCGGCAGACGGGCGGAAAACGGTTGGATGACGGGCGGCGGACGGTGGAGGAAGTGTTGGCGGTTCTTGGCGGTAGGAAGCCGTGGGTATGGCAGCTGTAGGGGTGGCTGGTGGTGAAAACCGGCTCAGGGGAGGCGGCGGGTAGTGTGTTGGGTGGTGGAGGGTGGCAGGCGGCAGCGAGCGGCGGAGCTAGGGTTCCGGTGCCGCAAAGAATTATTTTTTTTTTGTAAGGCCGTAACCCTGGAGGGCCGGCTGGGGGTGTGGGTGGCGACTGGGTGGCGGAAAAAGGCAGCAGGCGGCGGCAGTGGTGTCTGTCGGCGGAAACCGGCGGGTAGAGGCCGAAAGCTGAAGGCTTTCCGGCTGGGTGAGGCTGTAGGGGTGGCGGAGGGCCTGGTGAAACCGGTCGTGGTGTGGGGGTCGTGGTGGTGGCGCTGGGCGGTGGATAGGGCTTTGGGGTGAGGCCGGCGGTGCAGGGGTTGATCTCGGTCAAAATTGGCCGAGATCGGCCGAAATTTTTGTTTTGTTGTTTTTTTTTTGTGTAGATGGCGCGGGATGGTGTTGATTAACCTTAACTCTCATACCAATTTGATATGGGGTTAGCCATGAAGTTGCCCGATCTTTCAACACCAAAGCCTTGGATGCAAAAGTGATGACAAGAAGTGAAGATGAAGGTAGAAAGTGAGGGGAACGGCCGAATGATCCAATGATGGGGACGGGATCGTAGTTGGATAGACTTGTTGAATCCTTGAAGGAATTCTTCTGCTATAACCCTTCACCAAGGGAAAGACGATTGTTCCCAAGGCAAAAGGAGTCGATTGAATAGCGAAGAGATATCAATCTTGAAAATCCACCAAGAAAGGATAACTCCTCAACTATTCAAACTAAGGTTTGAACGCGATTCCACCCGTTCAGGTTTTGAATAGGAATCCACCTATTCGATTCTCTCCCTCTCAGAAAGACGCTTGATTCCACAAGCCACTCGATTCCACGAGCCAATAAATAATAGCTTGAATAGGATTCCACCTATTCCTTCCCGCAGGAAGACACTCGATTCCACGAGCAAGAATGAAACAAAACGTGTTTATTGAATTGAACTGAATTGAATGACAAAACATACGTCCAGCTTGGCCTTATATAGGCAAGGGGAACGTTCAGTCTGTGCCACAACGGGCCTTGGGCTTGATCCAAGATCGAACCCAAACTGATTAAAAGAAAAGAAATAAAATACGAAAAGATAAGATCAAATCTTTAAGAGATAAAATCTTCTAACAAACGGATAAGATCAAATCTTTAAGAGATAAGATCTTCTAACAAATAGATAAGATCAAATCTTTAAGAGATATGACCTTCTAGAAGAAATAAAATAACAATTAAATAAAAAAAACCCAATATTAAAATAGTCTAATATGGGCTAAAATAAAATAAGAAACTGGGCCTAATTTAATCACTTAAATTAGCCCGGAGTCTCCTTCCTTCAAAGGCAGCCCGACGCACCCTTTCTTCACTCGAATCTTGTGGGCTGCTTGGTCTCTTCACGTTTGGGCTGCACGTTCCCTTCTCTTCATGCTCCCACGTTCCCTTCTTATATGCTCCCACGTTTCCTTCTCCTCATGCTCCCACGTTTCCTTCTCCTCATGCTCTTGCTTCTCTTTCTAGTAGTCCGTCTCTTCTTGGCTGGTCTCGTCATCTGGAGTGCTGAGGATAGGCTTCTAGATGCTCCCGCATCACTTTGTCTCAACTCCTCATCTAGAGGGTCATAGACATGCCCTTGGCATCTCATCCTCCCATCCGTACCTATCACAACCGATGATTCTCATCCCGGAACAACCTCTCCAGAATCCTGGATGTAGTGGTGTAGTTGTCCTGCTTCCATCGGATTTCATCCAATAGATCCGCTATAGCTCTAAAACACTAAAGTGTCGGTCGGTGTTTGGGATTGGATCTCTATCTCTAGCCGGTCTAGATTCCTCTACAGGTCAAGCTGAGCTGTCGATTAGCTATAGCCTTTTCCTGAAACGTCTTCTTACTCAATGCATTGGCGGTTTCCCTCATATTTCCCATGTCGTACCGGACTTCCAAATCTTAATCCTTGACATACTCGATTGATCCTTCTCTTTAGCTCCTCTATCTCTCTTGATCTAGTCAACATCACACAAGGTGGTTATTATTACTCCGCATCCAAGGACGGTCAAGTTCCTTTCCCTCCACCTCGTGGGTATCGGATCGGTTTCTCATCCTATACTTCAACGACGCTCTTAACTCACCCGTGATACTGCCGCTTAGCCATCTATCGGTCCGTCCAATGTTTGGCGTCTCCCCACCTTCTTGGTTGTCGGGTTCACATTAAATCCATCGACCGACTTTATTTCTAAGTCTCTTCGGAAGCTTCTCATTTAGTGTAATATCCCACTTTTTGGCTTATTTAACTGGTGAGCTAAGTGTTGCCGGTAAACTCCTAGTGCATTACTTCCCTTTGTTTGGGTATCTCTGCCTGTGTTGGTTTACAATTCTCCGGTTTTTTTCGAATGGTATTTTTGTCTCGTGACCGTCCCAGTCCATGGGTCATCTTATCGGTCTCTTCCTTGTTACTTCCACTGTTTGCTGATTTTGCACCCTAAGAATCAGTGTCAATAATGACAGAAACCCAAAGGTTGACAAAACAAGAGAGGAATAGTTTTAAATTTATAAACATGCAAATAACTCCCCTAAATAACAACGAACCCATATTGTATGGATCGTACGAAGTAGGACAAGTATTCCAGGGTCGAACACAAGGACTGGGTGGTCTAATCTACAACAATGATCAAGGATAGAATAGATCTCGAATAAAGAAGGAGACTGGAAAAGATAAGGGAAAGAAAAGTCAAAGGTGTTTGGCGAATTTGGGATTCCCTCAACTGAATGTCACTTTCAGTCAAGAGCAGTTTTCTAAAAGCAAAACAAAGAAAGGATAATCAAATTAAAGGAAAGAAAATTGATTATAAGGGTTCAAGTTCATTGTTTATGACATACAGACTCAAGATGACTCGTAGGGATATATGGTAGAAAACCAACAGGGATGAACGTTTCTAGGATAATTATCTATTACCAGGTAAGTCTCAAGACCATCTATTTCCAATCCTAACTACCTACTACTGGGTAAGTCTCTAGGTAAAGAGGGTTAAAATTCACTACAAACCAGATTATCTAACTAAGGATCAAGTAACCCTTTACCGGGTAAGTCTCAAGAAATTACCCAACTTAGAAAGCAATCAGGCACATTCAAACCAATAAAGGTTTCACCTTTATTATCTATAGTTAATCACTTATGTATCTGAGAGGAATATCACCGGGTAAGTCTCTATTCCAACTTAGGTTGCTAGTTTAGAAGGTTCTAACATAGATTCAAGTCCAAGTCAACCATTAGGATTTCAAAGCAATTTAAAGTCAATTCTAAGCGCAATCTAATCCATCATAATCCAAGGCACAAAATAAATCCCTGTCAACCTTGGAACCACAAAGTTCTAGACAATAACAATCATATCCAAATCAACAACTGAATAATAAAAGGGAGAAAAGAAACTACTCAACTTCAATGGATGAAACCCTACAATTGTATTAAATCTTGAATCCAAATGTATCTCCAACAAAACTGAATGCAAAAGTCTCCAACTTTAATCTAAACTATGAAGAATAACGGTGAAGAAGAAGAACAGGGTAGGACACGGCTCCCCCCTTTAGGGCTAACTTTGGGCAAATCCCAACACACTTTGGAAATCCAAGACTTCCTTTAATACACAAAACCTAGCTAAAAAGACATTGGGCCAAAAAAGAAACAACCCGTAAATAAAATATAACGCTCAGGGAAGAATCTTGGGCTGGATCTCGGCCGAGATTTCTCAAGTCGGGACCGAGATTTCGTCTTATATCTTCAGCGTCATGGATCTCGGTCAAGTCACCCGAGATACCAACCGAGATGCCGACCGAGATATTGCAACAGTAGCGTCCAAGCCTTCCATCTCGGACCGAGATAGATGGATCTCGGCGAGATGCTCCTTGGTCCTTCCCTTCATGCCTTTATCTTGATTCCTAGCCCTTTTCCGTGCACGTATGCTCGCTCCAATGCATCCACTTCGAGGCTTAATCCTTAAATACGTCGTTTTAGCTCCATAATGTGCCAAATCACCTACAAAGCCACAAATAGTGTGTGTAGACATCTATTATTGCAAAGTAGAACTAAACAAGCATAAATGACACAAATTAAGGCTCAAACATGAATGTAGAAAGGGGAAATCTACCTAAATGCATGACTAAAACAGGTCGATAAATCATGCTATCAAAATACCCCATACTTATCTTTGTTTGTCCTCAATAGACCTGTTCATATCCGGGCTCGGGCCGGACATTTTCGAAAAAAAAGCCCGTTTTAGCGGACCCGGGCTGGGCCGAGCCTAGTTCGCGGGCCTGTAAGGGGTGCCGTACCCGCCTGGGCGATACCCGCTTTTTTTTTTAAAAAAAAAAATTTTGAAAAAAAACTACTACTTCTTCATTCTTCAATTAGGGTTTAGAGAATTAGAGTTTATTTTTTTAATGTTTAATTGTTTATGTGTACAAATTGTCAAACTATAATACGTATATATATTTTTTAATTTTTTTTTATAATTCTGCCGGGCCTCATACCCTGTCCGTACCCGGCCCTCCGAGACTGGTGGGCCGGGCCTAGAGGCCCGACCGGGCCTGTCTTAGTGTTCATACCCGCCCGTTTTTGCGGGCGGGTTGCCTGGATCTGAACAGGTCTAGTCCTCAAGCAAAAAGTAAATCTAAGATAAGATAACATAAATTATCTATGCAAAACAAAGACAAAACGTGTAGTGCTTCTAATTATGATCACCCTCAATACTGGAAGTTTCATTGCCAAAGATAATAATTCAATTAAGGTCAGATGAAATAGGCATAAAAAGGATACGTATAATACGTATATATATTTTTTAATTTTTTTTTTATAATTCTGCCGGGCCGAGCGGCCCGGCCGGGCCTCATACCCTGTCCGTACCCGGCCCTCCGAGACTGGTGGGCCGGGCCTAGAGGCCCGACCGGGCCTGTCTTAGTGTTCATACCCGCCCGTTTTTGCGGGCGGGTTGCCTGGATCTGAACAGGTCTAGTCCTCAAGCAAAAAGTAAATCTAAGATAAGATAACATAAATTATCTATGCAAAACAAAGACAAAAACGTGTAGTGCTTCTAATTATGATCACCCTCAATACTGGAAGTTTCATTGCCAAAGATAATAATTCAATTAAGGTCAGATGAAATAGGCATAAAAAGGATAATTATACTTTACTAGAATTTCATATTCATCATCAAAACTACTATTGCCTAATAATCATGAGAAATTCAAGTTTAGGCTACTAAGTAATACATGTGTACATAGATCAAAAGGACTTAACAAATAAAAGGTCAAGAAACGTGATAAGGGTAGGATGTTCTTTAGGTCATGTGGTGCTAATCCGGGAAGAAGAAACAACACACTTTATCTTTTCAATTCAATATCCACCACCCTTGCATAAATTTTCTTTTTCTCTTTTCTTTTCTTTCTTTCTTTCTTTTCTTTCTTTCTTTCTATTCTTTTTCCTGAGTAAAAGGCATTGGTGCACAGTAGCCGACACATTGGTGCTCAGTTTCCTTCACGTACCTCACACCAAATGAACATGCCAAATTAACTCATTAGGATGTTTAGCTAATTAGACTTAGGCAAGATACAACATCGGCTATGTGAATGGTACCGAGTTACTCATCTTTCATAACCAACAATCCCCTAAAATTTTTGCTTTTCTTTACATCACATTTCACATCATTCAAACTTCTTCAAACAAGTCACATCAACATTTAAGCACACATTTCAAACTAAACATTCCTAATTCCCGAATAGGAGACAATAAATTTCATGATTGAGGGGCTAAGCATGATAAAAATAGAAGAAGAATAAAATCGAATTGCCTAAATCATCCCTATGCAATGTATAAGAACTTATCATGCAACTTCAACTATTCAAACTCAATCCAATTAGGCAAGGCAATTTTCATAAACCACATAAAATTCAAGCAAAGTATTCTAATCTCATACATGCCATAAATCAAATTAAGCTCAAAATAGTATATCAAAGGCTAATTCACTAACACAATATTATCATAGGGTCATGTTATTCCTAGAAGCACAATTTTTTTTATATGCATTCTAAAAAGAAACATGTGACAAGGAAATTCAAACTATCTAAATGCAATGAAATGAAAGGGAACATTCTAAAAGGATTGCAAGTATCCCACCTCATACTTAAAACTCACATCGTCCTCAATGTAAACAATAAATAGAAGTGAAAAAGAATACTCACAATGTAAAAATCAGTGATCCGGCACATCCATGTGGAAGTGGTAGTGGAAACAAGCGGTTGTGCAAACTCCTTCTAGCATCTATTCTTTGTTTATTATCTATAACCTGAAAAGACAAAAAAAAAAACACCAAGCACATTAACATAGCATTTTTCCAAGATTCGTTTTAACTTCCACATTCCGGGCATGTTAAGTCAGTGATCCTATTTCACGTCAATGTTCATACTTAACTTATTTATTATCCGCCAATTATTTAACTGAGTTATCAAAACCATTTGATTAATGGTGTGAGTCGGGGGTGGTGCGCTTGGTGGTCCGTGGTGATGGAGTCGGGAACAATTGTAGAGGAGAGGGTATGAGAGGTTGTAGAGGCTCGAGTTGTAGAAGGGAGGGAATAGTGACGAGAGGTGACTGAGAGGAGGTGTTGCCTGATTTGGGAGGGTGTAGACCGGGGCGTGATTCAATGCATTGGAATAAATATTCCCTTCAATGCCGGAGTTACGAGGCACTTCACTTCTGCAACGTTCATCGACGAACGGTTGGAAAGAGACGACTGAAGAGGATGATGACGTGGCGGGGTAAATCTTCCAAGGTGGTTTGGGTTGGGAGTTACCTGACCGGTTGCAAGGGAAAGGCTGGTCCAAGACGAACTGATCCAAGCAAAGGGACAGAATAGGCCGGTCGGGACTCGTACTAGGCCAAGAGGCTGTGAAGAGAAGGTTGGGAATGGCCTTGACCTTGGGCCAGTTCAGGAATTTAGAGTTGGTTTAGTTTGGTTTGGTTATGAAGAAGATTAGAGGATTTGATTTAGTTTAATTTATTTATTCGTAATCGATTCGGCTCTCGGTATAAATAAAAATTTTGAAAATCACAAGGAAAATTATTAAAACTTTCCGGTTATTACGTCACTATATCGGAAGTGCATAATTATTCTATCGTTATCAAACCATTCAACTGTTCCACATTCTCATTCTGGTTCCATTAATACACCTTCTAAATTCTGCTAAATCCAATATTTCGGTTTTCTACTTAGTTCCGCATGAACAAACATTTCAACATTTCTATCAATTAATTAAGACTAAATTATCATGCAATACCTAATTAATTATTTTATAATCCATTATTAAATTCTAACGGGAATTTATTTAACAGAAAATAATTCGATGGAAAAGGAATCGGGTTCGGGTCTAACCTATAACACCCGTAATTTTATTCCGGACTTAGAGCGCCTTGTAGATCTTCCCGTAGGCCGAGATGCCGAGTGCTGGGATATATTCCTAAGAAAATCCCGAGCCGACTCGTCGTTTTTCCCTTTTTTCTGCGTTCCGACCCTTCGTTCCGGGTTAAAAATAACAAAGGGTCATTTCCGACCCCTCGGTCCGTGGGGAGGGACAAGAGGTCAGCTGACCCATTGGTCCCTTCACCCTTTGCAGCCCTTGTCCCCTCTCTCTCTCTCCTCTCTTCTCTTTTACGTTCTTTTCCACCATCACTCTATTCTCTTCTCTTCTCTTCTCTTCTCTTCTCTTCTTCCATGGTTGATTGAGGAGCTGCATGTGTGGACTGCAGTAGAAGAACTCCAGATCTGGTGTGGTAAGTCCCTTTCCTCCCTTCCTTCCTTCCTTTCTCTCCATGGCTACTCACCCCTTTCTTCTTCCCTTCTTCATACATGGCCATGGATGAAGCTTTTAGAGGTTTTCACTCAAGTCCTTTGCATGCTTGTGTTCTTAGCTCGATTAGGTCGAGGAGAGGTGCCTAAGACCAGTGGTGGGTGTTTGGAGAAGATCCAACAAGAGAAGAAGGACTTTGGAGCCAAGGATCCACGATCGAAGACGAAGACGACGTTCTGCACAGAACCCGCGGGGCGGCTCAGCACAGCCGCAGGAGCGGTACAACACAGCCGCAGGGGCGGCCAGCACCGCCGCAAGGGTGGCTTGGCATGCCGCAGGGGCGGCTCCGGGCTCCACGACGCCGGACCGCCGCAGGTGCGGCTGACCACAGCCTCGGGGGCGGCCCAGACCGCCGCAGGTGCGGCTCTTGCCACCGCAGGGGCGGTGCCTGCTCCGCCAGAAGGCCGCAGGGGCGGCGCCAGCCTTCTGTAGGGGAGGCGTCTGCTCCTCCGGGGCGCCAACTTGAATCCGCGGGGGCGCCAGCTTGACGACGTTCTGTAGAGAACCCGCGGGGCGGCTCAGCACAGCCGCAGGGGCGGCCAGCACCGCCGCATATAACGCCCGGAATTTTATTAATTTTATTCCGGACTTAGAGCACTTGATAGTTATTCCGTAATCCCGAGATGCCGAGAGCCGGGATTTATTCCTAAGAAAAATCCCGAGCCGACTCGTCGTTTTTCCTCTTTTTCCACGTTCCGACCCTTCGTTCCGGGTTAAAAATGCCAAGGGGTCATTTCCGACCCCTCGGTTCGGATGAGGGACAAGAGGTCAGCTGACCCCTTGATCCCCACACCCACTTTTCAGAGTTTTGTCTTCTCTCTCTCCTCCTTGCCTCCTTTCTCACGTTAGTTTCTCTTTCACTCTCCCACACTCATCTCCTCTTCCTCTCTTTGCTCTCTTCTCTTCTCCCTTGGTTCTGAAGATCTGTTGTGGACTGCAGAAGGTGATCTCAACTGTTGGTCAGCTCTCCCTCTTCCATCCCTCTCTTCCTTGCTGCTCTTTCCCTTCTTCTTCCTTCCTCCTTCATCCATGGCCATGGATGAAGCTTGGAGAGGTTTTTACTCAACTCTTTGCATGTCTAGATTCTTAGCTCGTTTAGGTCAAGGAGAGGTGCCTAAGACCCGTGGTGAGTGTTTGGAGGAGATCCAGCAAGAGAAGAAGGACTTTGGAGCCAAGGATCCAAAGTCGAAGACGACGTTCTACGCAGAACCCGCGGGGGCAGCTCAGCACAGCCGCGGAAGCGGATGGGCGCGGAGCGGCAGCGGACGGCCGCGGGTGCGGCGTGACTCGGGCACGGGGGCGGCAACAGACGGCCGCGGGTGCGGCGTGACACAAGGCGCGGGCGCGGCTCGGCACGGCCGCGGGCGCGGCTCGGCACCGGCGCGGGCACGGCTCAGCAAGACCGCGGGGGCGGCTCCTGGCAGGCGACGCAATCCTCCGCGGGTGCGGCTCCTAGTTCCGCGGGGGCGGCTCCTGTGTCCGCAGGGGGCGCCAGCTTGACTCCGCGGCTACGATTTCGGCAACAGTAGGTCCCTCCTCCCCTTCACTCTTCGTTCCTTCCTTAGATTTGTGTTGAATCATGTAGTAGCATGCTTAGGATGGCCTAGAGTAGTTTGAGAATGCCACTTAGTGGTTGTGAACCTAGGAGCCCTTAAGGCTCGATGGAATTGTTGGATATGGGCATGTGAGCATGATTGATCTTCTATGCTAGCTTGTGCCTCCTTGGTTGAGGATTAATATGTTGTGGAATTATGAACTGTTGTGGGTTGTTTCATGTGTGGAGAGTGTGTGGTGAGTACTTGAGACCTAGGATGCATTCCTAGTTTGAGGGTTAGGTGATCTTGAATAGATCACTAAGAGTGAAGTCTAAGACTTCTTGAGAGTGAGTATGTATTGATATGCATATCTCTTGTGAGCAGGTTGTGGGCTTCCTCCTTAAGGGAAGCAAGAGTGTGGTGACTTGGGTTTGGTGACGAGGTAAGTCTCCGGACTTACTTAGCTCGTATTTTATGTATTAGCATGCTTCATATTGTTGTTCATGGATGTTGTCGTACGTTTAGACTTCGTATCAGGTTATGTTGTTTTGAGGACTCGGTTGAGTTTCCACGTTGTATTCTTACCTTTCAGTGTCTCGCATACATTATAAACGTTTTCGAGTTTTGCCTTTATTTGTGCCTTGTTGGAAGGTCCGGTGAAATTGTTGTCAGGCTAAGGGTCGGGACCCATTGTGAGGTCTCGCCCGTAGCATCCCGAGTCCCGCGGATTTGGGGTGTTACAAAAGTGGTATCAGAGGAAGGTTGACAACAATGGCACTCACAATCTTTTTAAAGGCCGAATGAGGAATAAACAAAACCCGCACGGGTTTTTGACTTTTCGTTTTCAAAATCATGTGCATGAGTCGGGTTTGGGTTAGAATGTACGGGACCACCACTCCTTCCGCAAACCTCGGCGACATAGATCTCTGGATTAGAAATAGGTATATATAGTTATATATATATATGACCTTAGGATGTTTGTGGATATTGTATGTACCTAGCTATGTATGCAACCTTAGGATGTTTGGGCTTGCATGCCTTGGATGTGTATTATGATCATGTTACCTTTATGCTTTTAGAAGTTTATTATACCGGATTTATAAGTAGTACCTACGCATTTATACTTAAGTAAACGTCATACGAAATCAGATGGCTCGTACGTACGAAATCAGATGGCACGTACGAGAGCTACCGCTTACGTGGGACCCGCTAGGGGTAGACCACCACTTCCCCCTACCGCCCCAAGAGGGCGGGGACGAGTAGGAAGACCTCCAGGTACGAAAGGTAGAGGTCGGGGACGCATCCCCATTGCGGACCCACCAGTTGTGGGTGCACCAACAGCAGAGGCCTCAGTAGAGGAGGTCGCGGAGAGCATCGTTCCCGAGGCTAGGGATAGGACCGTGGGGAGGTCCGGGGCGCAGGGTTCTCCATCTGTCAGGACCGGGGGAGCGTCGGTAGAAGCTACGGTGTTTGAGGATTATGTACGACGGGTTGAGGATGCGTTTAGGACTGGAGCACCACCGGTGCCGGCACCTGCACCTGCTAGATCGGCCGAGGTCACACAGAGGGTGACCCAGATTCGGGTTGCACTAGAGATAGTTGCGCCGGCAGTGGTTGCACCCGAGCCAGTTGTGGAGGTTACTAGGGCGAGAGAGGAGCTGAGGTCTCCGAGACCTGATTCCTGGTTGAAGGCTTTCAACCAGCAGCATGTACCCTACTTCGACGGGAAGGTAGGGTTAGAGGTGGAGCACTGGATTGGGCACGTAGAGTCAGCTCTGGAGGCCATCCGTTGCCCAGAGGAGAGGCAGGTTGAGATAGTCCAGACCTGTTCCGAGAGCAGGCCCAATATTGGTGGAGGACAGTTAGAGGCGGTGTGACCAGGATGGATCAGCTATTGAGCCTCGTTAAGGAGACCTTTTGTCCAGCTTCACTGAGGAGGGACAAAGTCCAGGACTTCCTGGAGGCAGGATTCGAGGATGTCCCAGTCATTGAGGCGATTAGACGATTCCGGGAGGAGTTAGCCTTGCAGGTACCCGCCGCACCTCCAGCGGACCAACATGTCTATCTCTTTTCTAGGAGACTGAGGGAGTCCACCCGTGCTTACCTTGCGGGATTTCGTTGTGACTCACTGGCAGAGTACCAGGACCGGGCTTCGGCCTATGAGAGTGACCGCCCTGGGTTTAGGAGGACAACATAGTCCGGAGGGTCGGACAAGAGACAGAGGACAGTACCGGCTAGTTCAGGGGCCGGAGTAGCGAGTCAGGGACGTAGCCAGACTCCGGGACGTTCCGGTCCTCAAACGTTGAGACAGATAGCAGACGGGGGACGTCAGTGCTACGGTTGTGGAGGGTTTGAACACACGAAGAGTACATGTAGGAAGCCGCCAGTGGCTTGTTTCACTTGTGCCCAGATGGGCCACCGAGCCGCTTTTTGCCGTCAGGGCAAGTCTCATTCACAGCAGGGTTCTTCGCCTGATGGCGCAGCAGGGGGCAGTCAGAGGCCGCCACAGCATCAGTCACAGGGCACTCAGTAGAGGGGCCAGGGTCAGGGTCAAGCCCGTACTCATGGATCAGCTCAAGGGCAGGGCTGAGGTGGAGGCCGTAGTGGAGGTACCCAGGAGGCCAGAGGCACACAGGCCAGGGTATTTGAGCTGAGGAGTGTCGTTGATCCTCCAGCGCCAGCAGCCCTAGGTACCTTTCAGATTCACGGCTTTTCGGTCCGAGTTTTGTTTAATACGGGTGCCACACACTCTTTTATCCGATGATTGTGTAGCTAGGTTGTCCTTAGCTACGGTAGAGGGGAGACCCTCTATTATGGGGTTACCCGATGGAGGTAGGGTTAGGGGTACCCGAGAGGTACGCGGTTGTCCCATTCGTTTGGGAAACCGAGAGTGGTTGGCCGACTTCTTTGTCATGCACTTAGTGCATGAAGAAGTCATCCTTGGGATAGATTGGATGGACCTCCATCGAGCCGTGTTAGACATCAGCCGGAGGACCGTGACGATTACCACGGAGGCGAGCACGAAGGGATTTTCCGAGGTTGTGACCTCGGGAAGGCCGGTACAGTCATTAGCGCAGTCCGAATCGCTAGATTTATCGGACAGGGATGCGAGGCCTTCTGGTGTTATACCATGAAGGAGGAGACAAGACCGTCGTTGGAGGAGATTCATGTGGCAGGCAAGTTCGAGGACGTTTTCGGGGAGCCACCCGAGCTACCGCCGTAGAGGAGCGTTGTTTTGCTATTGAGTTGGAGCTCGACACGAGGCTGACCTCCAAGGCTCCATACCGCATGGCGCCGATCGAGATGCTGGAGCTGAAGAAGCAGCTCTAGGAGTTAGCCTAAAGGGGTTTCAAACGCCCGAGCGTTTCCCCTTGATGCATCCAGTCCTCTTTGTCAGGAAGAAGGATGGATCTTGGAAGCTATGCTTGGACTACCGAAAGTTGAATGAGTCACTATCCAAAACAAGTACCCCCCCCCCTTACCACGTATAGATGACCTACTCGACCGGTGGCAAGGGTCGGTGATCTCTTCCAAAAGCGAGTTAAGGCTTGATTGTCGCCAATTGAGAAGTTGGGACTGGGATAGTGCCTACATGGCAATCTAGAAAAACCATGGTCACTACGAGTCGTAGTGGTTCCATATGGGCTTACTAATGTCCCGATTAAGACATTTTGGTCTACTCTGGAAGAAGAAAGGAGTTGTATGACCAGTTGTCTCGGGATGACAACCCCCGAAGGACGTGAAAGAAGTTACAAGTTTCTTGGATGTGCCGATCATTACCGGATTTATGGAGAGATTTCCCAAGTAACACCACCGATGGCTAACCTACTCTGGATGACAATGAAGTATCGAGTGGGAAGAAAATGGACAATGGAGTTGTTGAGAGCTAAGAGGAGATTCATAGGTGCAACTGTTTTGAAATTGCCTCGAGGTATGATCGGTTTGAAGTATACAAGTGGTTCTTCAAGACATGTGGTCTTGATTGAGTATGGAGAGACGATGTGAAAGGTATAGCATACGTGTCCCGTTAGTAGAAGTAGTCTGAAGCAAAGTATTTCCTTCATTACTTAGAACTTGCAACAAGAATGGAGGAAATGTAACATCAAAGGTTGGTTGGACAAGAACCAAGCCGACGGTGTAAATTGGAAGTTCGATCTTCTTTGTTATAGACAAGAAAAGAAGAAACATAATGGAAGTGTTGCAGTGAGGAAGACCCGAGAAGGAAGTTGAGTCTCCGAGAAGGAAGTCTACCAGGTTCGTTTGGTCCGAGCCTTGCTAGCACAACTTCGAGGAGCTGAAGAGGAGGTTAACCTCCGCTCCTGTTTTAGCCCAGCCTGAGGGCGTGGTGGTTTCTGTAGTATAGCGACGCCTCCAAGCTATTATTGGAGTGTGTTTTGATGCAGAGGGGTAGGGTTATTGCGTACGCTTTTCGGCATCTGAAGCCGTACGTGGAGAATTACCCTACCCATGATCGTGAGCTAGAGGCAGTGTTTCATGCCCTGGAGATCTAGCGACATGACTTGTACGGGGCCACGTACCCGATCTTCACAGACCATAAGAGTCTAAAGTATATATTCCCTCAGCGGAAGTTGAATAACCGCCAGAGGAGATGGTGGGAGTGGATTAAGGACTTTGACTTAGAGTGTTTGTACCATCCGGGGGAGGCGAACGAAGTCTCCAGTGCTATGAGTAGGAGGACACCTCGAGAGGAGGTTACAGCTCGGCTTACGATTCAACCACAGTTGCAGAGGGATTTGGTAGGTATGGAGTTGGATATCCGGTTTCCGGATACGGACGGTTGTTTGTCTGAGTTGGAGGTAGTACCTGACCTGTCCGGTGAGATCCTGCAGAAGGAGGATGAATCTCCCATTTTGAGGAGGATCCGGGACAGGGTGTCCCGAGGAGAGACACCACAGTTTATCACAGGAGTAGACGGGCTACTGAGACGCCAGGGACGTCGTGTTTGGGGTCCTAGAATGAGTGAGATGTGAGTATGGAGTTGGATATCTCCTCATGCGTTGAGTGAGATGTGAGTATGAGAGATTCTAGGATGCGGTCCTAGAATGAGAGTCAAATAATCTTGCATAGATCATTTGTGTGGAAGTCCTAGACTTCTTGAGTTGAGCGGGTTTTGATGGTTATCTTGTTGTGAGCAGGTTGTGTGCTTCTTCCCAAGGGAAGCGAGAGCGTTTTGTGATTTAGCATTGGGACGAGGTAAGTCTCCGGACTTACTTAGCTCGTATTTTATGTATTAGCATTGATGTGTGTTTGTTGGTGTGTGTTTGTGTTCTTGTTATAACAATTAAACCGGTAAATAGGACCACCGACCTTATATATATATTGTGGCCCAAGTGTATGATAACGGGCGGTGACATTCTGCCCGGCTCTGCGTGAAGTTTAGGAGGATCTCGGCGACTAGCCCGGCGGGTGATATGGTCGGGTGCATCCGTACCATTCTTTGCCGGTAAGTAGGGACCGGGGCGAGACCACGGTGGTTCTCGTGTCACAAACCGAAGTTGAATTAGGACGGGATATGACGTAATAATAAAAAGATAATAAACCGGATTTGTGTGTTTTATGTTTTGTGATATGTATGTGTTTGTGCCTTCACCACTTTTCTAATGCTTCGAATATGAGCTAACGGTTTTAAACCGTGTTGTAGATGACTTGCAGGTTAGGGACACCGCCGAGTGAGGTGGAGGAGTGGACAATCGGGGTCTCCATACATTATAGGACGGGGACGTTTTTGGGTTATGTTATCATATCGTTAGTTGTGGATGTTTTTATATGTTTTAGATTTCCGTATCGGAGTTACGTTGTTTTGAGGACTCGGCTGAGTTTCCACTTTGTAGTCTTTACTTTCGGGTTTTCACATACATGAAAAACGTTTTGAGATTTCGCCTTTATTTGTGCCTTGTTGGAAGGTCCGGTGAAATTGTTGTCCAGCTAAAGGTCGGGACCCATTGTGAGGTCTCGCCCGTAGCACTCCAAGTCCCGCGGATTTGGGGTGTTACAAAACTGGTATAAGAGCCCTAGGTTGACAACGATGGCACTCATAATCTTTTTAAAGGCCGAATGAGGAATAAACAGAACCCACACGGGTTCTGACTTTTCGTTTTCAAAATCATGTGCATGAGTCGGGTTTGGGTTAGAATGTACGGGACCACCACTCCTTCCGCAAACCTCGGCGACTTAGATCTCTAGAGTTGATGTATGTATGTATATTATTATGTAGTTATTAATATATGGCCTTAGGATGTTTTTGGATATGTATGTACCTAGCTATGTATGTGACCTTAGGATGTTTTGGGCTTGTATGCCTTGGATGTATATTGTGATCATGCTTACCTTATGACTTTAAAAGTTTTATCATACCTAGATCGTAATTATTACCTATGTATTTATACATAAGTAAACGCCATACGATATTAGATGGCACGTACGAAAGCAACCGCTTACGTAGGACCCGCTAGGGGTAGACCCCCTCTTTCTCCTACCGTCCTGATACGGGGACGAGTAGGAAGACTTCCAGGCGCGAGAGGTCGGGGATGTATCCCCATTGCGGACCCGCCAGTTGTGGATCCACCAGTAGTTAAGGTTCCCGTAGAGGACGTCGCCGAGAGCATCGTTCCCGAGGCTAGGGATAGGACCGTTGGGAGGTCCGGGCGCAAAGTTCTCCATCTGTCAGGACCAGAGGAGCGTCCATTGGAGTTACCGTGTTTGAGGACTACGTACGACGAGAACAATGGAGATAACAAACTTAAGTTATGCGAGAAGACGCGTGGGCAACTAAAGATGCGAATCGAGGAGGAGATGGGTGCATTATAACAAGGTTAAAGACGGTGTTCCATCACGAGAAGTGAAGCTTTCCTTAGACGCTCATAAGCTTTGGAGTCAAGATGAGAACGTGATCAAACCAAGTGTGAAAGATGTAAGATACCGTAAGTTAAGCTTACAAGGTACCATTAAGTGAAGAGTCAACATTACGAGAGTTACGAGAAGAATGGCAAGGTGGGGATTTACGCGGAATTGACCGGTTTCTGTTATGATGATAAGTCGAAGAAACGCCAAAAAGATGGAAGTGTATAAATGATGATCCTAAGAAGATGAGAGCAACACGTGGATGTCAACTAACGTTAGAGATTTTGAGGAGACGCACTTACAAGACATCATGAAGCGCGGTTAAGCCTATGAAGGCGAGTCATGTGACTCAAAAACGCCGAGAAGGGTATATTTATCTCGCTGAAGGAAAAGGAAGCGTGGAATGAAGAATGAGCTAACGGAGTTTAAGGTAGAGTACCCCGAGAGGGTAACCTTCATGAGAATGGTAACTTGGAAGCATAGAAGAATGGTAAGTCATTGACATAGGGGAATGTCAATTATCAACTAATTGGTGACAACCGAGAACGCGCATGTGCGGGTGGTCTATGGATGGGTGTGGGGTAGAGTAACCAGATTGTGGGATCATAAAGGAACGGTAACAAGAGCTTAGATTATATCTTAAACTCTTGATTTGAAGTTGTTATGGAGAACACCAGTTTGCGGAAAGAGAGACGGTTATCTCCATTTGTACATCGATTACAATGAGCCGAACAAGATGACAAGGAAGAACAAGTACCCCCTTACCACGTATAGATGATCTACTCGACCGGTTGCAAGGGTCGGTGGTCTCTTCTAAAATCGAGTTAAGGTTTGATTGTCACCAATTGAGAAGTCGAGACTGGGATATTGCAAACACGGCATTCCGGACAAACCATGGTCACTACGAGTTGTAGTGATTCCATATGGGCTTAATAATGCCCGAATATGACATTCTGGTCTACTGTCGAAGAAGAGAGAAGTTGTATGACCAGTTGTCTAGGGATGACAACCCCCGAAGGATGTGAAAGAAGTTGCAAGTTTCTTGGATGTGCCGATCCTTACCGGATGTGTGGAGAGATTCTCCAAGTAACACCATCTATGGCTAACCTACTCCGGATGACGATGAAGTATTGAGTGGGACCAAAATGGACAATGGAGTCGTCGAGAGTTAAGAGGATATTCATTGGTGCAACTGTTTTGAAATTGCCTCGAGGTACGATCGGTTTGAAGTGTAAAAGCGATTCTTCAAGACATGGTCTTGACTGAGCATCGAGAGACGATGTAAAAGTTATAGCATACATGTCTCGTTAGTAGAAGCAGGGTGAAGCAAAGGACTTCCTTCATTACTTATAACTTGCAACAAGAATTGAGGAAAAATAACATCAAAGTTTGGTTTGATAAGAACCTAAGCCAACGGTGTAAATTGGAAGTTCGATCTTCTTTGTTAGAGACAAGCAAAGAAGAAACATAATGGAAATGTTGTAGTGAGAAAGACCCGAGAAGGAAGTTTAGTTTCCGATACATCGGAACTTTTTGAGATCTTAGCGCAAGTTGGGAAAGTGTTTTACCGGCTGGCATGGCCGCCGAGAGTAAAGGGTGTTCACCCGGCGTTTCAAGTGTATCAATCGAGAGAGGAGGATGTGGCGAAGACGGCATTCAGGACAAGATACGGCCATTATGAGTTTGTCGTGATGCCATTCGGGCTCACGAATGCACCGCCGTCTTCATGGAGTTGATGAACGGCATCGTCATCGACTCCTTAGACCAGTTTGTGGTAGTGATAATAGACGACATCTTAGGTTACTCCCGGAGTAGGGAGGAGCTTGAGGGACACCTGAGGGCGGTGCTTCGAGTCCTCCAGGATAGAGAGCTTTGCGCTAAGCTCTCTGAGTGCGAGTTCAGGATGTCCTAGGTGGCATTCCTGGGTCATATAGTTCCGCCAAAGGTGTCATGGTTGACCCGGCGAAGATAGAGTTGTTTCCTCATGACCGCCTCCTAGGACGGTCAAGGAAGTGCGCAGTTTCTTAGGCTTAGGGGGATACTACCTCCATTTTGTTGAGGGTTTCTCCGTGATTGCACGGCCGCTCACTTCCTTGCTGAGGAAGCCTACCAGGTTCGTCTGGTCCGAGCCTTGTCAGCATAGCTTCAAAGAGCTAAAGAGGAGGTTGACCTCCGCTCCTGTGTTAGCTCAGCCTGAGGGCGTAGAGGATTTTGTCATATATAGTGACGCCTACAAGCTAGGCCTATGGTGTGTTTTGATGTAGAGAGGTAGGGTTATTGTGTACGCTTCTCGGCAGCTAAAGCCGTACGAGGAGAATTACCCTACCCATGATCTTGAGCTAGCGGCAGTGATTCATGCCCTGCAGATCTGGCGACATTACTTGTACGGGGCTACGTGCCAGATCTTCACAGACCATAAGAGTCTAAAGTATATATTCACTCAACGGGAGTTGAATAACCGCCAGAGGAGATGGTTGGAGCTGATTAAGGACTTTAACTTGGAAATTTTGTACCATCCGGGAAAGACGAACGTAGTCGCCGATGCTTTGAGTAGGAGGACACCTCGAGAGGAGGCTATAGCTCGGCTTACGGTTCGGCCACAGTTGCAGAGGGATTTGATAGAGTTTGAGTTGGATATCCGATTCCCGATACGGACTGTCGTTTGTCCGAGTTAGAGGTATTACCTGACCTGTCCGGAGAGATCCAGCAGAAGCAAGAGGGATGTCCCATTTTGATGAGGATTCGGGACAGGATGTCCCGAGGAGAGGCAACACAGTCATCGCAGGAGCAGACAGGCGATTGAGACGCCAGGGACGTGTTTGTGTACCGTCAGACCAGGAGTTGAGAGAGCGGATTTTGCATAGGGCACATTCCACACCTTACTCAGTGCACCCAAGCACGAGTAAGATGTACTGGATCTTAGGAGATTTTATTGGTGGGGCGGGCTCAAGCCCGATGTAGCTAGATATGTGGCCCGATGCGCGACCTGCCAGCAGGTCAAGATCGAGCACCAGAGACGGAGGAGAACTTCACCCACCGCCCATGCCACAGTGGAAGTGGGAGGACATATCCAACACTGTTAGATTGTGAGATTACATGGAATGCCGAAGACCATCATCTCGGACACGGACAAGCGTTTTACCTCAAGGTTTTGGCACGCGTCGATGGGGATGGCAACCGTATGAGGCATTGTATGGATGGAGATGCTGTACTCCCTTATGTTGGGATGAGCGGTGGAGTTTTAGCGTTGTAGCTCCAGATCAGGTACAGGATGACGTGGCTAGAATTGCTTTGATCCGAGAGAGGATGTTGACCGCGCAGAGCCGTTAGAGGTCGTATGCGGATAGGAGGCGTAGACCTCTCGAGTTCAGAGTATGAGCTCATGTGTGGTTGAGGGTATCACCGACGCTGGGCGTCAGGCGATTCGGCATTAAGGGGAAGTTAAGCCCTGATATGTCGGTCCATTCGAGATCTTGGAGAGAGTCGGTGAGGTGGCATACCGGTTAGCATTGCCACCTCGGTTAGAGGGTATACATCCGGTAATTCATGTCTCTCAGCTGAGAGAGTACATACACGACCCGAGACACATCATCAGTCACGGGAACCTAATGGTCGAGCCGGACCATACATTTGTAGAGCATCCTATAACAGTTTTAGAGCGGAGTACGAGGCGCCTTCAATCGAAGGAGATAACGATACTGAGAGTGCAGTGGTCGAGGCGAGGAGCCGACGAGGCTACATAGGAGACGGAGGATAATATCCGGAGGAACTATCCTGAGTTTGACGCAGATTTAGCGACATCGATAGGACCGTCGGGCTAGTCCCAAGATCTTTCCTTGGTTGATCTGTGTGTTTATGTTATGATGTGTTATGTGAGTTTGTATGAGTTTATGTGTAACTTGCGAGGTCTTGATGTGATTCTATACGTAGACTTGGATTAGAGCCGATAGTTGACGTTTTATGAGTTCCACGTGGTTACGTGACGTGTTTGCCCGATAGTGTTGGGTTTAGCAAGTTTCGGGACGAAACTTATTTTTAGGGGGGTTAGTTGTAACGCCCGGAATTTTATTCCGGACTTAGAGCGCCTTGTAGATCTTCCCGTAGGCCGAGATGCCGAGTGCAGGGATTTATTCCTAAGAAAATCCCGAGCCGACTCGTCGTTTTTCCCCTTTTTTCCGCGTTCCGACCCTTCGTTCAGGGTTTAAAATAACAAAGGGTCATTTCCGACCCCTCGGTCCGTGGGGAGGGACAAGAGGTCAGCTGACCCCTTGGTCCCCTCTCCCTTTGCAGCCCTTGTCCCCTCTCTCTCTCTCTCCTCTATTCTCTTTCACGTTCTTTTCCTCCATCACTCTCTTCTCTTCTCTTCTCTTCTTCCATGGTTGATTGAGGAGCTGCATGTGTGGACTGCAGTAGGAGAACTCCATATTTGGTGCGGGAAGTCCCTTTCCTCCCTTCCTTCCTTCCTCTCCATGGCTGCTCACCCCTTTCTTCTTCCCTCCTTCATCCATGGCCATGGATGAAGCTTTGAGAGGTTTTCACTCAAGTCCTTTGCATGCTTGTGTTCTTATCTCGATTAGGTCGAGGAGAGGTGCCTAAGACCAGTGGTGGGTGTTTAGAGAAGATCCCAGCAAGAGAAGAAGGACTTTGGAGCCAAGGATCCACGATCGAAGACGAAGACGACGTTCTGCACAGAACCCGCGGGGCGGCTCAGCACAGGCCTGCAGGAGCGGCACAGCACAGCCCGCAGGGGCGGCCAGCACCGCCGCAGGGCGGCTTGGCACGCCGCAGGGGCGGCTTGGCACGCCGCAGGGGCGGCTTGGGCACGCCGCAGGGGCGGCTCCGGGGCTCCACGACGCCGGACCGCCGCAGGTGCGGCTGACCACAACCTCGGGGGCGGCCCAGACCGCCGCAGGTGCGGCTCCTGCCACCGCAGGAGCGGTGCCTGCTCCGCCAGAAGGCCGCAGGGGCGGCGCTAGCCTTCCGTAGGGGCGGCGTCTGCTCCGCCAGGGCGCCAGCTTGACTCCGCGGCTGCCGTTTTCTTCAACAGTAGGTTCCTCCACTCTCTTCCCCTTCGTTCATTCCTTAGTATTGTTGTTGAATCATGTTAGTAACATGCCTAGGATGGATCTAGAGTAGCTTGAAAATACCATTTAGTGGCTGTGAACCTAGGAGCCCCTAAGGCTCGATGTAATTGTTGGATATGAGCATGTGAGCATGATAGATCTTCTAGGCTAGCTTGTGCCTCTTGGGTTGAGGACTAATATCTTTGAGGTTATGAATTTTTGGGTGTTACTTTCATGTGTGGAGAGTGTGATGAGCATGATAGACCTAGTACGCTTTTACTCGTTCTTGGGTTTTGAGTATGATCATATGAGAGTTAGTAGGTTGTTGAGATATCTCCTCATGCGTTGAGTGAGATGTGAGTATGAGAGATTCTAGGATGCGGTCCTAGAATGAGAGTCAAATGA
>CM008280.1:30418677-30431108 GCA_002319775.1 Fagopyrum tataricum
TTCTCAAGAGCTTCATCCATGGCCATGGATGAAGGAGGGAAGAAGAAAGGAAAAACAGCAATGAAGGAGAAGGAAGGATGAGGAAAAAGCTTACCACACTTGATTTGGATTCCCTCTACTGCAGTCCACACATGCAAGAGCTCCCAAGAAGAAAGAAGAGTAAAGAGAGAGAAGAGAGGAAGAGAGGAAAGAGTAACGTGAAAGAGAATAAAGAGGAGAGAGAGAGGGGGGACAAGGGCTGCCGAAGGGGAGAGGGGATCAAGGGGTCAGCTGACCTCTTGTCACCTCAGCTCGGAACGAGGGGTCGGAAATGACCTCTTGTGACCTCAACTCGGAACGAAGGGTCGGAAAGCGGAAAAAGGGAATAACGCATAGTCGGCTCGGGATTTAGGAATAAATCCCGGCACTCGGCACCTCATGCCTGCGGGAAGATCTACAAAACGCTCTAAGTCCGGAATAAAAATTCCGGAAGTTACATGTATTGCTTGCATGACTGAATCAGGCACAATGCCGGCCGTAGGAGACCGAGATGGTGCTCAGACTCACCTAGCTAGGCCTTCTTTGATGTAACTTTGATGTAACCTTGCTCTTGTACGCTTTGTTGCCGGAATATGTGGGTTTTTTGCCCCATGAATGGCCTTATTTTAATCGAACTAACCATTATCTCTCTAACTACAAGATAATATTTATTTTTCTAAGATAATATATTTGATATCTTATTTAGATAAACTTGATTTATCTTAGGAAATAAGCTATTATTTGGTATTTGATATCTTATTAGGTAAATATAAAGTTACCTTATTTAATTCTTATCTTGGATAAAATTTATTTTCCTTAAATAATATATTTGATATCTTATCTAGATAAATTTGATTTATCTTAGAAAATAAGTTATTTGATAACTTACTTAATAAATAATGATTTAATTAGGATATTTGATATCTTATTAGGTAAAGATAAAGTTATCTTAATTAAATCTTATCTTAAAATATAAGATTCACTCATAATTTGATATTATGATACCTTATTATATTTTATATGATATTTGATTTCCTATTGGGCATATTTTATTTTTTGCAAATTAATGATTAATATGTGATATTAATATCATAAACAATTTAATCATATTAAAACGATGGGAAAGGAGTTTCCACTTTTTATTAACATTTATTTGATTAAAGTGTTTAATCAAAATTTTATTTTTCAAAAAGAGTTTTCAGAGAAATTTTGTTTTATTCATTGTCTCGGTTTTTTTAAATTTTGAATAAATATCTTTTCAGGTCAAATCATCTTAAGTCAGCTAGTTCCATTACTTGATAATCTGAATCCCCTTCGGTCCTGCCAAAAAACCTGTAAAAATGGTTAAGGTCAGCTTAATACTTTTCATTGTGAAGTGCTCCCCTTCATGGGGTCCCCGAAGTGTTGGTGAGGGTACTATTTTGGTTTAAGATTTTAGTAAGGTTATTAAAAAAAATTTATTATTATTATTTTCGAATGCAATTTATTTGAAATTTAATTCGAGAATATTTATTTTATGTATATATGCGTCCATGATTCGATATTTGATACGTCTTGCATTCGGTGACTAGTATGGCCAACGTAGATAAACACGATCTACGTATCTTTATGGATTTTATGTACACGATCTGCGTATCGTGATGTATTTTTTGTAAATTTCAATTTTTGCAAGAGTTATTTTCTTTCATTAAATATGTAATACATGAAGACCGAAGACGATATAGAGCCCGAAGGATGGAGATCCATGAGGAGCCCGAAGGATGGAGATCCATGAAGGTTATCAAATTTGAAGATGAGATCTTGTTAGGGTTCATACTAGGATCCACCTTTAATTATTGCAATGCTTGAATGTTTTAATTTTCCACTATGCATGAGTGTACGTTATTTTATGATATGCCGTTCACTTATAAAATGACAAACCGAACATACTAATTACGTCCCTTAAAAGAATATTGAGAAATGCCTTCCCATATCATAATCGATCCCTGCCTTGGGATTTCGTTGGATAGGTTTCTCCTTTGCGAGGTGTCCTGCTTTGACCAAGATATATTGCGGGTATGTTCAATAGGGACAAGCTAACTTGATATGGTTATACTCAACAAAAGACCATAAGGGTTTTGCATTTTGAGGCATAAGGATGCGTTCACATTAGATGTGACCATCAAACCAAGAATTATAAAGAGTTATAATTAGTAAAAGAGTTTACTTACCTTGATTATATGAGATAAGAGGAAGTGTCCACGTACACTCGAGTTTCATATAAGATAGGATCTTGGAATCAATTTACTCTAAAGGGATTAGAAATAACTAAGTAGAATATGCAAAACTTACTTTTTAAAGATTGTCGTTAATTTTGTAGGTTTGCTTAAATCAATCATGTATTTATATGTAACATGTTATCATTCCGTTTTGTACTTACTAAGTCTACTGAAAACCTTAAATTCACCCTCCTGACTATTCTTGTGAAGAATAAGACAACCAAAACCAATTTCCTAACAAAAGAGAGGAACATGAGAGTTGTTCTCAAGTCTGAGGTCCAAGAGGATGTCTTGAAGAAACCAACATCTTTTGAAGAGGAAAATAAGAACTTGGGGATGATAAGAAGCAAGGGATTGTCTCTGCTTCAAGTATATATGTTGTCAAAATTTTGTCAGCTAATTCTAGTTTATGGGTATTAGATACTAGATGTGAATCTTACATTATTTTGAATGTGCAAGGACTAAGATATAAAAGAAAGCTGCAAAAAGGTGAGGTGGATCTTCGAGTTGGGAATGTAGCAAGGGTTGTTGCGATTTCATTGGAGACTACAATCTATCTTTACCTTCTGGCTTAGTTTTATAACTTAATAATTGTTTCCTTTCATTACTAAGAACTTGATCTCAATTTCTGTTTTGAACCTAGAGGGTTATAACTTTATTATTGATGGTTGTTTTCTATCTACAAGAATGATATGTTTATATCCACGCTAGCATGAATAGTAGTGGGCTATACATACTAGATCTCAAAATTGAAATATACAACATAAACACGAAAAAGCGAAAATCGAATGAATCAAACGAAGTTATTCTATGGCCTTGTCGACTAGGTCACATTAGTAGAAATTGCATGAAGGAACTCCAAAAGGTTGAAATCCTGAAATTATTTGATTTAGAATCTTTTGATCCATGTGAGTCGTGTCTAATGGGCAAAATGACAAGGTCACCTTTCACTGGCTTGAGTGAGAGGACTATTGTTCCTTTAGTCCTCATACATACTGATGTCTGTCGTCCTATGAGTACAAAAGCTAGAAAGGGCTATCGATACTTCATTACATTTACTGACGATTTTAGTAGATATGGGTACATCTACTTAATGAAGCATAAATCGGAAGCATTTGAAAAGTTCAAAGAATTCCAAAATGAAGTTGAGACACAAACTGGCAAGAAGATAAAGACATTTCGATTAGATCGAAGAGGCGAATATTTGAGTCATGAATTTGATCGTCACTTAAAGGGTTGTGGAATTGTTACACAACTCACTCCACCAAGTATGTCACAAATGAATGGTGTATCTGAAAGGAGAAATAGGACCTTGTTAGACACAATCCGCTCAATGATGAGGTTTGCTGAACTTCCTACGTCCTTTTGGGGATACGCCCTTACTACTTCTGCGTTCATACTAAATAGAACTCCGTCCCGCTCAATTTATAAGACACCATATGAGTTAAGGTGTGGAAAAGTTCCATTCTTGTCATTTTTGAGAGTCTGGAGTTGCGAAGCTTATGTAAAACGTTTAGTATCAGATAAGTTAGCACCCAAATCAGACAAGTGCTACTTTGTAGGTTACCCAAAATAAACAATGGGATACTATTTTTACCATCCCAATGAGAACAAGGTGTTTGTTGCTCGGAATAGTGTCTTTCTGGAAAAAGATTCTTTTTCTAAGAAGACAAGTAGGAGAAATGTTCAACTTAATGAGATTCAAGCTTAGCAACAAACTCAACAAGAAGGGGACATACATGATGTCACTAAGGAGCTTGACTATAATGATGTTCTTGTCCAAAGGTAGATCCTCAAAATCAAGATGCAATTCCTCAAGTAGATAACAACCTAGTGGGACCACGTGAAGATGTGGAAAATTTCGCCGCTGAAATATCTCCTATTGTTGGACCACAATGGAGATCTAGTAGGGTAAGGCAACAACCTGCTCATTTGGATGACTATGTGTTGACTATTGAGATCGATGTTCTATTTTTAGATAACATCGAGCCGGAAACTACAAACAAGCTATGACGGATACCAACTCCGAAAAATGGCTTACAACCATGAAATCTAAAATGGAATCCATGTTTGAAAATCAAGTATGGTTATGATAGATTTTCCTAGTGGGATAAAACCCATTGGTTACTGATGCGGGAGCATCTCAGTCACTTACTATTGGACCAATCACAAGAGCTCAAGCCAAACATATGGGTGAACAGTTAGGAAAGAAGATGCATCAATTGGAAAGTTGTTACATTAAGATGGGAGCATTGGAAAGTTGCTCGAGAATGGTATTACACATGCAGTCCAAAGATCATATATATATACAAGATAGTGAGCACGGAAATGCACAAGATCTCGGCCGAGATCAGCTTACACAAGGCCGAGATAATTCAGCCAATAATTCAAATGAGCCACTTGAAGAAGTCTTGGAAAAGGAAGGAAATTGGGCTAATTTAAGTGGCTAAATTAGGCCCAACTAGCCATTTTATTTTCAGCCCATATTTGAACTTATTTTAATATTGGGCTTGCTTTTATTTTAATTCTTTTAGTAGTTTAGATAATATCTCGAGATTCTATCTTTTTAGATCCGATCTTATCTAGATGTGAACCCTAGCTTGACGTCTAGCAGCATATATAAGGCCTAGACTCTATGTGATTTTCAGTCAGACTTGAAATAAACACATTTTGAATACTTTCAGTATTTACTTCTCTCGTGGAATCGAGAACGAATAGGTGGAATCCTATTCACAAACCGGACGGGTGGAATCACGTCCAAACCCTAGTTTGGAACCATTGGAGAGCCGTTCATCTTGGTGGATTCTAAGTTCGATATCTCTTCGATCTCCAGACGACTTCTTTTGCATTGTGAACCAATCGTACTTTCCATTTTGTATAAAATTATAGTGGAAGAGTTCCTTTAGGGATTCAACTAGTCTATCCAGCTACGATCCAGTCACCCTCATCGGATCATTTATCCGCCCAATCTCACGTTTTCTATCCCATCTCCACGTCTTACCATCTATTCTTCTATTATAAGCTTTGGTGTTGAAATATCGGGAAACCTCACGGCTAACCCCGTATCAAATTGGTATCAGAGATAAGGTTCATCAACACCATCCCGCGCCATCTACAATAATAAAAATCAGAGCTATTAAGATCCGTCAAGAAGGTTCTACCAAAAATATTCGATTGGAGCAGAAATTGTAACGGTTAGTACACTATTCTCGTTATCTTACTACTTTTCAATTCTAAATTCAATATCTTGAAAAAGATTATTTGTGGCCTGAATTATCTCACCATAACTCAGCCAAAGGTCCAATCTTTTTCTCGTTTTTGAATCCCCATACCTTTGATTCACTTCGTGCAAACCTATTCGGGCTAAATTGCGGAAAAACCAACCGAGAATGATCTTTTTAGCCACGGTCCACTCTTGAATCACCACCCCTAAACCACCACCACAACCACCGTCGACGGACCAGAGATCTCCGATCTCGGTCAAATATCTCGGTCCCAGCCTCGGTCAAAACCGACCGAGATCATCCCGCTGCCTCACCACCGCCATTCCGCCGCCGGTCCGCCCCTGCTGGACCACCACCACCACCCAACAGCCGCCTAATCGCCCTCGATCTCCCGGTCTGAGCCGATCTGTCCCGCCTGAGTGTTGATCCCGGCCTGAGCCCTGAACAACCGAGATCCCGCCGCTTCCGGTGCCGGTCCGTCGCTGCTGGACCACCATAGAGCCGCCAGCCTGGGAGCTGAGCAACCTTGCCACGTACAACCCTTCTAGGGTTTCGCCAATTCAATAAAAATAAAAAGATAAAAAAGGAGGGAAAAAGAAAGGGAGCAGATTTTGATCACCTTTTCGCCTTTTTGGGTTCCTTATAGGGCACTATTCAAATCCCTTTGTCCCTTTGAAACCTATATCCTTTTATTTCCCCTCAGGGAATTTGTTTAATACCCTTTGTTCCTTTGAGCCTTCACCTTCTATTTTCAGGCTACATTTGTCTTTATTTTCTCAAGATAATTGTCTTTAGTTGAGAATTTGCAGGCGAGTCTAGTATTATTTTCTTGATAATACCTATGCCAGGAGAAGGAAACATGAATTAGTTTTTGGAACAAAGAGAAAACATCTTTTGCAGTAGATGTTTTGTTAAGGATAGGGTATGTGATATGATTATAGACAGAGGTAGCTGTTACAATTTTGCTAGCCTCGAGATGGTCAAAAAATTTACAACTAACCTTGGTTGACCATCCAAAACCTTACAAGGTCTCTTGGATGAATGAGAATGGAGAAATGATCATTGATAAGCAAGTCAATGTGAGTTTTCATCTAGGGAAGTATGCAAATACCATTTTTTGTGATGTCGCCCCTATGGATACTTGCCATTTTTTATTAGGCTGACCCTGTCAGTTTGATCGAGATGTGGATCATAAAGGTCGAACTAATCATTACATCTTTAAGTTCCAAGGCACTACCTTCTTGCTTAAGCCCATGAGTCCAGAAGAGATCAAGACGTTGATCAAGAAAAGACCACGAGATTCCGACGTGGACACTACGCAGCCGGCGATTGCTAGCGCCGAAGAGGATGTTTTCAATCCGTCCCGGGATACGTTCTACACCGAGTTCCTTGACTACGACACCAACCTTATTCTTTTGAGCAAGGATGACGAGATTTCCCAGTCAATTATTGATCGTGTATTACCCGGAAATATTCAACAGGTCATGACTGAGTTTCAAGACGTATTTCCAGAGGAACTACCACTTGGCTTACCACCAATCCGAGGGATTGAACATCAGATTGATTTTATTCCCAGCGTATATAGCTCTACCCAACCGTCTGGCATACAGGATGAATCGAAAAGAAACACCAAGATTCAAACACAAGTACAAGAATTGCTAGACAAGGGATATGTACGAGAGAGTTTAAGTACATGTGTTGTACCTGTCCTTTTGGTACCTAAGAAAGACGGCAGTTGGAGGATGTGTGTAGATTGCAGGGCTATCAACAACATCACCATCAAGTATAAACACCACATCCCACGACTCGATGACATGTTAGACGAGTTGTAAGGAGCTGATATATTCTCTAAGATAGACCTTCGGAGAGGATATCACCAGATTAGGATGAGAGAAGGAGATGAATGAAAGACGGCCTTCAAGACCAAATTCGGTCTATATGAGTGGTTGGTAATGCCTTTCGGCCTAACTAACGTCCTAGTACTTTCATGCGTCTTATGAACCACGTTCTTAGACCTTTTATAGGCAAATTTGTGATTGTCTACTTTGATGACATACTTATCTACAGCCAAGACCTCTAGGAACATGAGCAGCATCTCAGGGACGTGCTCACGATTCTACGTAGCCAACATCTCTACGCCAATCTCAAGAAATGTGAGCTATGTACTGACCAAGTCACATTCTTAGGATTCGTTGTGAGTTCACAGGGGTTGCAGGTAGATGAAGACAAGATTAAGGCCATCCAAGATTGGTCAACCCCCAAATCAGCAACACAAATCCGGATTTTTCATGTATTAGCTAGTTTCTACCGCAGATTTGTGAAAGATTTTAGCACTATAGCTGCCCCTTTAAACGAAATCACAAAGAAAAAGAGCGAGTTCATTTGGGGAAAGGAGCAGCAAACGACATTCGAGGAATTGAAGGCAAGGCAAACTCAAACACCTCTACTGAGTTTACCCGACTTCAATAAACCTTTTGAAGTCGAGTGTGATGCATCCGGGATAGGAATTGGAGGAGTACTCATGCAAGAGGGCAAACCGATTGCCTATTTCTCGGAGAAACTAAAAGGAGCCACTCTAAACTACTCCATGTATGATAAGGAATTGTATGCACTCTTCAGGGTCCTTAAAACATGGCAACATTACTTAAGACCCAATGAGTTCATATTGCATACGGAACACGAGTCTCTCAAGCATTTTAGGAGTCAAGACAAGCTCGATAGGCGTCATGGTAACTGGATGGAATTTCTAGAGACCTTTACCTTTGTGCCAAGTACAAGAAGGGCAAAGACAACGTGGTAGCCGATGCATTATCACAAAGATACACAATGTTGACTACTCTAGATTCCAGGGTACTTGGATTGGTGTATATCAAGGAGCTATATGACGTTGATCCAGATTTTGGAGAGACCTTTCGCGAATGTAGAGATAAGAAGGTCGTAGGAAATGTAACGCCCGGAATTTTATTAATTTAATTCCAGACTTGGAGCACCTTGTAGTTATCCCGTAATCCCGAGATGCCGAGAGCCGGGATTTATTCCTAAGAAAATCCCGAGCCGACTCGTCGTTTTTCCTCTTTTTCCGCGTTCCGACCCTTCGTTCCGGGTTAAAAATAACAAAGGGTCATTTTCGACCCCTCGGTCCGTGGGGAGGGACAAGAGGTCAGCTGACCCCTTGATCCCCACATCCCTTTTCAGCCATCTTGTCCTCTCTCTCTCCTCCCCTTGCTTTCATTTCACGTTAGTCACTCACACACTCCTTCTCTTCTCCTCTTTTCTCCTCTCTTCTCTTCTCTTCTCCATGTTTGCTTGAAGTCTGGATTGTGGACTGCAGTGGAGAAGTTCCAGCTTTGTTTTGGTAAGCTCTTTCCTCTCCTTCCCCTCTCTTCTTTGTTGTCTTTCTCCCTTCCTTCTTCCCTCCGTCATCCATAGCCATGGATGAAGCTTTTGAGTGGTTTTTACTCAACTCCTTGCATGGCTGCGTTCTTAGCTCGATTAGGTCGAGGAGAGGTGCCTAATACCAGTGGTGGGTGTTTGGAGAAGATCCAGCAAGAGAAGACGCACTTCGGAGCCAAGGATCCACGATCGAAAACGAAGAAGATGACGTTCTGCAGCACGACCGTGGGGGCGGATCATCACTGCCGCGGGCGCGGACGGCCGCAGGGGCGGCTCAGCACGGCCGCAGGGGCGTCTCAGCACGGCCGCAGGAGCGGCACAGCACCGCTGCGGGTGCGGCTCGGCATGGCCGTAGGGGCGGCGGCAGGCTCTGGGGCTCCAGGACAAGACGGCCGTGGGGGCGGCTCCCTTCCGCCGCGGGTGCGGCCGGCAGAGCCGCGGGTGCGGCCGGCAGATCCGCGGGTGCGGCCAGCAGCGCCGCAGGGGGCGGCCTCTGGTTCCGCAGGGGTGGATCCTTCTCCGCCGGGGCGCCAGCTTGACTCCGCGATTGCGTTTCTTCGACAGCAGGTTCCGCCTCTCCTTGCCTCTTCGTTCCTTCCTTAGTATTGATGTTGGATCATGTTAGTAGCATGACTAGGATGGATCTAGAGTAGCTTGGAATGCCACTTAGTGGTTGTGAACCTAGGAGCCTTTAAGGCTCGATGTAAGTGATGGATATGAGCATGTGAGCATGATGGATCTTCTAGGCTAGCTTGTGCCTCTTTGGTTGAGGAGTAATATCTTGTGATGATATAAACTGTTGTGGGCTGTTGCATGCGTTGAGAGTGTGGTGAGTACTTGAGACCTGGGATGCATTCCTAGTTTGAGGGTTAGGTGATCTTGCATAGATCACTAAGAGTAAAGTCTAAGACTTCTTGAGAGTGAGTATGTATTGATATGCATATCTCTTGTGAGCAGGTTGTGGGCTTCCTCCTTAAGGGAAGCATGAGTGTTGTGACTTGGGTTTGGTGACGAGGTAAGTCTCCGGACTTACTTAGCTCGTATTTTATGTATTAGCATTGATGTGTGTTTGGTGGTGTGTGTTTATGTTTTTGTTATAAACCATTAAACCAGTAAATTAGAACCACCGACCTTATATGTATGTTGGTCCAAGTGTATGAGAACGGGCGGTGACATCACTGCCTAGCCTTGACTGGGGCTAGGAGGATCTTGGCGACTAGCCCGGCGGGTATACGGGCGGGTGCATCCGTGCCATTCCTTTCCGGTAAGTAGGGACCGAGGCGAGATCATTGGGGTCTTGTGTCACAACAGAAGTTGAACTAGAATGGAATACGACTTAATAGTAAAAGATAATAAACCGGACTTGTGTGATTTATGTTTTGTGTTATGGATGTGTTTGTGCCTTCACCGCTTTTCTAATGCCTAGAATATTAGCTAACGGTTTTAAACCGTTTGTGTAGATGACTTGCAGGTTAGGGATGCCACCGAGTGAGGCGGAGGAGTGGACAGCCGGGGTCTCCGTACATTATAGGACGGGGATGTTTTTGGGTTACCTTTTTGTTTTGTGGTTTATGTTGTACGGTTTCAGTTTTCGTATTGGAGTGTGTGTTTTGAGGACTCGGCCGAGTTTCCAAGTTGTAGTTTCTTACTTTTCGGTTTTCGCATACATTAAAAACGTTTGAGTTTTCGCCTTTATTTGTGCCTTGTTGAAAGGTCGGGTTTGGGTTAGAATGTACGGGACCACCACTCCTTCCGCAAACTTCGGCGACATAGATCTCTGGATTAGAAGTAGGTATATATAGTTATATATATATGTATGACCTTAGGATGTTTGTGGATATTGTAATGTACCTAGCTATGTATGTGACCTTAGGATGTTTGGGCTTGTATGCCTTGGATGTATTTTGTGATTATGTTTACCTTACATTTTCTTTAGTGTTATCATACTGAGATCGTAAATAACACCTATGTATTTATACATAAGTAAACGTCATATGTTATTAGATGGCACGTACGAGAGCTACCGCTTACGTAAGACCCGTTAGGGGTAGACCCCCTCTTTCTCCTACCGTCCCGAGACGGGGACGAGTAGGAAGACCTCCAGGCGCGAGAGGTCGGGGACGTATCCCCATTGCAGACCGCCAGTTGTGGATCCACCAGCAGTTGAGGTTCCTGTAGAGGACGTCGCAGAGAACATTGTTCCCGAGGCTAGGGATAGGACCGTTGTGAGGTCCGGGGGGCAGGGTTCTCCATCTGCCAGGACCAGGGGAGCGTCCATTGGAGTTACCGTGTTTGAGGACTACGTACAACAAGAACAATGGAGATAACAAACTTAGGTTCTTCAAAAAGACGCGTGGACAACTAAAGATGCGAATCAAGGAGGAGATGGGTGCATTCTAACAAGGTTAGAGCCGGTGTTCCATCACGAGAAGTGAAGCTTTCCTTAGACGCTCCTTAGCTTTGGAGTCAAAATGAGAAACGTGATCGAACCAGTGTGAAAGTGGTAAGATACAGTAAGTTAAGCTTACGAGGTACCATTAAGTGAAGAGTCAACTTTACGAGAATTATGAGAAGAATAGCAAGGTGGGGATTCACGCGGAGTTGACCGGTTTCCTTTATGACGATAAGGCGAAGAAACACCAAAAAGGAGGAAGTGTGTATAAATGATGATCCTAAGAAGATGAGAGCAAGACGTGATGCTAACTAATGTTAGAGATTTTGAGAAACGCGCTTACAAGACATCATGAAGCGCGGTTAAGCCTATGAAGGCGAGTCATGTGACTCAACAACGCCGAGAAGGGTCTATTTATCTCGCATAAGGAAAAGGAAGCGTGGAATGAAGAATGAGCTAACGGAGTTTAAGGTACCCCGAGAGGGTAGCCTTCATGAGAATGGTAACATGGAAGCATAGAAGAATGGTAAGTCTTTGACATAGGAGAAGGTCATTTACCAAATAATTGGTGACAACCGAGAACGCGCATGTGCGGGTGGTCTATGGATGAGTGTGGGGGAGAGTAACAGGCTGTGGAATCCTAAAGGAACGGTAACAAGAGCTTAGATTATATCTTAAACTCTTGTTTTGAAGTTGTTATGGAGAACACCAGTTTGCGGGAAGAGAGACGGTTATCTCCATTTGTACATCGACTACAATGAGCGAACAAGATTACAATGAAGAACAAGTACCGCTCTTACCACGTGTAGATGATCTACTCGACCGGTTGCAAGGTCGGTGGTCTCTTTCTAAATCAAGTTAAGGTTTGATTGTCACCAATTGAGAAGTTGAGACTGGGATAGTGCAAACATGGCATTCTGGACAAACCATGGTCACTACGAGTTGTAGTGATTCCATATGGCTTACTAATGCCCGAATAGGACACTCTGGTCTACTCTCGAAGAAAGAGAGAAGTTGTATGACCAGTTGTCTCGGGATGACAACCCCGAAGGATGTGAAAGAAGTTGCAAGTTTCTTGGATGGGTTGATCATTACGGATTGTGGGAGATTCTCCAAGTAACACCCTCTATGGCTAACCTACTCCGG